>JAXQQM020081813.1:0-187764 GCA_034641835.2 Pinus albicaulis
CCAGAAAATAATGAAGGATGCCCAGGTCCTTCATCTCAAACTCTCGTGCAAGATCCTCCTTGCATGAAAGTATCAACTGCTCGTCGCCAGTCAAAATCAGATCATCTACATACAGTACGATGATCAACAGCTTCCCCTCCACCACAATCTGGTACAGGTTTGGATCCGCCTCACTCTTGGAGAATCCAAGCCCGGTGAAGTAGCTGTCTAGCCGAGTGTACCAAGCACGAGGTGCTTGCTTCAGCCCGTACAGTGCTCTCTTGAGTCGGCACACATGCGACTCACTGCTGAAGATCTCAAAACCTTCAGGCTGCTCTATGTACACCTCCTCCTCAATAACTCCATTGAGGAACGCAGTCTTCACATCCATCCGATGAATGTGCCACCCCATCTGCGCTGAGAGAGCAAGGATCGTCCGTATGGAAGAGTACCTTGCGACAGGTGCAAAAGTCTCCTCATAGTCAATCCCCTCGATCTGTGAGAAGCCACGGGCGACAAATCTCGCCTTGTACTTCTCCACACTCCCGTCACCCGCCTGCTTCACTTTGTAGATCCATCGCGAACCTACAACTGATTTCCCAACCAGTCTTGGGACAATCTCCCATGCACTGTTCCTGATGATCGAATCATATTCTTCGATCATGGCATCAACCCATGCGGGTTCCTCCACGGCTTCCTCAAAAGAGGATGGATCCGTCACAACACATTGACTCACAAGAGCCATGTATCCATTGTACCGATCCGGTGACTGTCTCTGTCTGCGCTGTGCTGTAGGTGGTCCTACAACCTTCTCTGCATCCCGAGCCAGTCGCTCAGCTTCTGTAGTGCGCATGCGCCCTCTGATGGTTGGCGCTGCCTGGGTGGTTTCTTCCACCTCCCGAACCTCCTCTTGTGGCTGATCCACATCTGGAAGCTCCTCCTTAGGAACTAACAGCTCCTCATCTGCATGCAAGTGTAGCTCCCTCTCAAGCGAACACTGCATGGCTTTCTCCTCCTGAAATTTTATATCCCGTCGCACAACAGTCTTGCGACTGTCTGACAAATACACCTGGTAGTTGTGAGGTGTATCAATGTACCCCACAAATATTCCAACCTCAGCAGTTGGATCCAGCTTCCTTCTCGCATCCTTCGTCACATGCATGTAGACAGGAGAACCAAAAATCCGCAAATGGGAAATATCAGGCCTCTTGCCAGAATAAGCCTCCTCCAGTGTACTCATGCCAAGAACCTTGTGAGGACAACGGTTCTGCACATACATTGTTGTATTGCATGCCTCAGCCCACAAGTGAAGGGGTAGGCCCTGATCATGCAACATCACCCGTGCAGCACCCACGATCGTTCTGTTCTTCCGCTCAGCCACCCCGTTCTGCTGTGGGTTATGGGGTGCGATGAGTTCTCTCCGAATCCCTTCTGCGCTGCAGAACTCCTTGAATTCAACCGAGATGAATTCACCACCGTTATCACTCCTTAGAGCAATCACCTTCTTCCCCGACTCCTTCTCGACCAGTGCTTTAAACTCACAGAACTTCGCGAATGTATCGCTCTTCTTCGACATGAAGAAGATCCAGGACTTTCGAGAGAAATCATCAACAAAGATCACATAATACTTGTGCTTTGCTGTCGAAGCAACTGAGAAAGGACCACACACGTCTGTGTGAACTCTCTCAAGGATCGTCGTGGCGCGATTATCCTTCTCGTGAAAGGTGGCTTTCACATACTTCCCTAAAGTACACCCCTTGCACTGATCTGACTGCGCAAGGGTGCCCTTAGGAAGTCCAGTAGAAATCTGCTGCATAATCTTCAAAGCTCCATGGTGAAGATGGCCCAATCTCCTGTGCCATAGTTCGCCCTCATCATCCCGGCTCACCACATCTCCCGCCTTGCATGCCATAGCTGCGCAGTCATCTACCTGCAACTGATAAAGGTTCTGAGTTCGAACCCCTATCTTCCGGGTCTCTCCAGTAGTCTTACTGCGCAGGAAGGCTTTTCCTTCGCCGAAGACCACATCATACCCCTTATCCTCCAACATCGCCACAGAAATCAGGTTCTTCTTCAATCCAGGTACATGCATGACATCCTTCAGTACAAAGGGTTTACCAGACTCCCTCTGAAAGGATATGGTACCGATACCAGTCGCACTGTATCTACCATCGTCGCCCATCTCGATGTGCACACCCAAATCTTTGTCCTCCAGATCTGAGAACAACTCCCGATCTCCCGTCATATGAAATGACGCACCGCTGTCCAAGAACCATACCGATCTTAGCACACTTGAAACCAAGCATGCAATCTGTGAAAAGTCAAGCTCGAACTGTGAAGCCAAAGCTTCTCCATCTGTAGATCTTCCCGCTTGCTTGTTCTTCTTCTTCTTTGGACAATTGGTAGCATAATGTCCGTGATCATGGAAGTGAAAACACTTCACTTTCGCCATATCCTGCTTCTTGCCCTTAGCTCCAGAATGAGAGGTTTTCTTACCCTTCCCTTTCTTAGCTTTGGACACCAAAGCGCAGTTTTCTTCATCAGCTCCCTTTGATGAAGATCCATCTCGAGTAGTCCTCCTTATCTCCTCCCGCATGAGATCCGCCCAAAGGCGCTCCCATCCCGGCAGCTTCTCCCGACCATTGACACTATCTTGATATGAGTGCCAAGCCTTCGGAAGACCAAGGAGAGCCAGGTTGACCATGTTCTCATCTTCGACAATCACCCCCACACTTCCCAGCTCATCTCTGCATTGAGTGAACTTCGTGAGGTATTTGGCGATACTGTCGCCCTTCTCCATCTTGATGTTCCCGAGCTTATCTTTGAGCGCCAGCTTCCTTTGGTCACTCTTACTCTGGAATAGATCCGTCAAAGCTTTCCACATTAAATATGGAGTAGCCTTTCCATGCAGGCCGGATACAATATGATCCCGCCCTCCAACAGGATCCTTCGACACTTCGCCATCTTCTTTTGCCATGCTTCGACTTCAGCAGGATCAGTGGGCTTTTGGACATCCGTATCTACGAACTCCTTCAGACCATTATCTTCTAATACCGCCTCCATGCGATCCTTCCATGCAACATAATTCGAACTGCCTTCAAGAGCATATTCGAGTCGCAAACCGTTGAAAGACATTTTCAACACTGGCACCAAGAAAACAAAACTGCTGCAAAATTTCGAATTCCACCTCAAAGCTCAACCGCTCTAGATCATGAGAACAAATTATTTCTAGCACAGAGATCGACTGCAAGGGGCATTTACCAGACCTTTCACTTTCCGAAGAAATATGAATCCGGAGGCTACCTGGCCCGCATGCAGACTCTGTCTACCGAAATAAGTTTGTAATCACTGTGATGATCAATCTCTGCTTCAATAGCTCCGATACCATGTAGAAATTTGCCGAATAATGATTAATTATCCACCGAGACTATCTTGATCACATACAATTCGAATTTATATGCAACACATAATCTCTTCCACTCAGATCATCAAACATGTGGAAATAAAATCAAGCGATAACACATCAAATCATCATACACATTAACACAGTATGTATGGGGAAAGCTTATAGCTGAAAACCCCGTAGCTATTGTGTATATTATAATGGAGAAATCAAGTAACCAACTCAGTACAATACTCCTCACAAGTACTCAGTAATTTCTCATACAGTTACTCACAATCTAGCTCAGTTTTGAACAGGTTACTGGTTCAAAACTCACCGCCAACTGCCTTATCTCTATTGCGTGTTTCAATGCTATGGGATGGCCTCTTTATATAGATAAACCACCAGCCTGAACTGCGTAATCCTCATGGGCTTACTCCACCTATCTGTGTGTTGCAAATAGCAACAGTATAGTCACAACTGATAGCTAACTCCACCCTTTCATCTACCTCTTTCACTAGTCTCCACTGAACTGATCATGCACTGTAGTGAACTGATGTGTTCTTGAGTTGAATAATGAGTTACTAATTAATGAATTAAATAATATTTAATTCAATCCACTCATAACTAATTGATTAGCTAATTAAACTAATCTCAACTAGTTCAACTAAAATAAACAGAACACAACTCCACTATCTGTCTCATTAACTCCTCCAAACTTCTGCCACTGAAGTCCAACTGAAGTCAACCATGCCTGATGCCATCAAACCCTTGGGAACCACGTGATTCCTCTGTCAGATGCATGAGCCACTTCTGTAGCTCGAACTGAAGTGCTCCAAGAGAGTAAACTGCTGTTTATAGTCTAAATATTATTAAGGGTAAATAATATTTGACTTCCCCGTTTTAAGGAGAGGCAGTCTAAAAATAGACTTCGACCTCTTTGACCTCAAAAATAGAGTCTCATCTATTTTTACCAACATGACACATACTTCAAGAATCTCAAACCGGAATCCCCGAACCATGCTCCATATGTCTAAAAATAGACATAGTCTAAAAATAGATTTTGCGCCGGAATTTGCCTGCGGGCCCACTTAGTGAAGGCGACTTCATTTCACTAAGCTCCATCATCTTGCTGCATTTTCAACACATACATACAGACATCAATATTTTTTAAGAGACATACATCAATATGATACATATACATGCATAAATATAACGTATAACGGTAGATTACAAATTACACGATTTCTCATTCTAGCCCTACTAGTTTTGGTTTGCTAATCATGGAGAGTGGCTACACAGAAATGAATGCACAAGTTGAGGAGATTATCAATACTGCTCCTTTACGAAAAGTGTTTCGATTATTATAATAAAGAGTTTAATGAATACACTCAGAACATAGAAATAACTACAAGAGTTCAAGCAGAATTCTGTTGGAAAGGCAGAGGATTCAATTACACAAATAACGCGATTTTTTCACACATGAACAATGAGCTGCGGTTCTTCAATTAATCATAAAACTCTGAATCATAAAACTCTCTTAATACAATGAACCCGTGCATCATGTGCTTTGAGCACAGTCTCCATTTTAATAGCCCACATATTGTAATCTTTCCCATTGAAAGACGGAAGTTGTGGCTAAAAACTTGATGTGGCCATTGTACCTCAAAAAAATTGTCTTTGACAAAACATTTTTTTTTTTTTTTTTTTTTAAATCTCTCAATAAAACCCAAACCCTAGGTTTTATATAAAAATTAGTCCTTTGTATTTTTATAAAAGTATATAAAAAACTTTATAAAAAAACCTTTGATTTTTTTGTTATATAAATATAAGAATCTTTATAAAAAAAATTATATATAAAAAAATCTTAAAAAACTTATGAATACCCACACGTATTGTCTTTTTTGATTGCCAAACAACGAATTTTTAATAATTCGAAAAAGCTCATCCACGTATGCTGGTTTGTGATTTAAAAAAAAAAACAAATATGTCGCACGGAATCCGAAAGGTAATATACGGATGTACCTTGTCAAAAGTAAAGCGCACGTATTGCAGTTAACCAACTTGTTGACTTGTTTAACACGGCCCTTTTTTTAAACCTTGCTGCCGTTCGCTGTGTAATTTTTATTGAACAGGGTTCCGCACCTCTGATGAAGGGAAACTGCGGTCTAAACTCGAATTTTGGGAGAGGTTGCAGTCGGGTCCGCAGTTCCTTTTGGAGAGGTTGCGGTCAGGTCTGTAGGTGATGCAATGAAGACGTGCGGACCTCTCTCCGGGTAATTTTTTTTCTTTTTGTGTAAAAAATTTTTACAGCTTTTTGCTTTTGGCCTTCTTACTGGCTTTGCTTGCCCACGGATCTCTGATCCTTCCTCAGCTCTGATACCAATTTGTTGGATAGACAAAAAGGAGAAACACAAAACAATTTATACACAAACCATATGAGTTATGGCTCTTCCATTAATCTCAATCACAATAAATCACAATCTCACTCAATGAATAAAATGAACCCGGTGAAGGGTATTTAACCTAAATTGACATGCACACACTCTCACATAAATCAACTTGATCATCACTCACTTAAATGACTCTCTAACTCAACTCAACTAATTCACTTAACTGTTTGTCTAACTCTGCATGCGGGAGGTAATTACATATTTTAACAAATTCAACGTGAAAGTTGAAGAAATAACTAAAAGTACACACGCCACTCGGGAAAAGTTAGATAAATCCTGTTTTTTGAGGGATTTATGAGACAAATGTAGAGCCCAGAGATGGTGGAGCGAATATAAAGGGTGATAGGCACAGACCCTCATTACAACTGGTTCTCTACGGGGTTGGAAGGTTGAGTCCTATGAGGAAAACACAGGACGAGCCCATGCAGATGCAGTTTGCTTTTGCTCTTTTACTGATAGAGAAATTTGCATGGGTTAATAATGATTCCTTTTGTTAATGAGTACGGTAGACGAACAGTGTACAGACCCACGCTATTTTTCATGCCTTACTGTAGCTAATCTCTATGACTTTTAAGATTATCATATTGGGCAACAATTTTGACTTTTACTGTCCAAGATCTTTGCAATCTTGGGGTTGTAAAAAAGTTAAGGCCATTAGGATCAGAGATCATGTAAGGCATGAAATTCCACTGCCCATAATAACTGATGCAAATGCTTGTCCTAACGTCTTCCCAGTACGCTGGGTTTATGTTGTTGAAACTGATTCAGAACTGTTTTATACAACATTCACCAATTTAAGTTGGTAGTTCCTTGAATGGGATGGTTCATTCGATCATCTCAACCTTGATATCTGTTGAGAGGATTAGTTAAACAAACAATAGTATTATTTTCAAATTATTAACAAAGGAGTTGTCTACCAATGCAACATATAGGAGGTTAGATGAAAGTTTTTTTTTGTTGAAATCAGGTCAGATAGTTGGAGTGTTTGGATTGCATTTTTATGGTGGAAATAGATTCAACGCCATCAAGAACTCTTAAGCAACCCAAAATACTGAATTTTAACAACTGTAAACCAATTTTTCATGACTTAGAAAGAGATTTATAAATTTGTTTGCAGATTTAGAAGAAAATGGGGAAGATATATGGGTTTGAGGCAGAGGTCCCCAAATGAAGACAAGGGAGGTCTAGATTCAAAGTTCTTGTGTTCGCATTTTCCCTCAATTTGGGATTCATTCGTTCTCTGTAAGAAATGGCAACAAAATCAATAATCCTCATGCCATAGAAAATGTTGTGGAAATTGCAAGCGCAGTAAAGGATACTCAAAAGTCTTTTTATAAACAAAATCAAGGAGTGATACAAAAAGAGAAGAAAAAGCTTGGTTGATTATTATGAACAAATACTTTCAATTTTATGAGCACAAGAGTAACCTTAAAGCCAAGTTGGCCATCTATCAATTGAGAGAAAAAACTACCTTGGTGGGAGGAAGTAAAAAATGTTCATAATATTTGGACGTTTACTATAAACTTTTTTTAAGGTCATTAGGATCAAGGATCATGTAAGGCATAAAATTCCACTGCCCATAATAAGTGATTCAAATGCTTGTCCTAACGTCCGTCTTCCCAGTACGCTGGGTTTATGTTGTTGAAACTGATTCAGAACTGTTTTATATGAAATTCGCCAATTTAAGTTGGCAGTTCTAACTGTTTTATATGAAATTCGCCAATTTAAGTTGGCAGTTCTTTGAATGGGATGGTTCATTGGTTGATCTCAGCCTTGGTATATATTCAGAGGATTATTTGAACAAATAATAGTGTTTTAACAGAATAGTCTTGAAGGCAGTTTTTTGCACGTATAATTTTTTTTGCCTAAATCAAGAAAAAGAAAATTCAAAAAATCTGGTGGTTGGAGTGTTTGGATTGCATTTTTTTATGGTGGAAATGCATTGATCAGCACCATCAAAAACACTTAGGGCATCCAAAATACTGAATTTTAACGATTGTAAACCAGATTTTCAAAAATCTCTTACCGAAATTTCTGGGTTATTATTGGTTGATTGAAATGGAGTTGTCTAACTAAACAACAGAATAGGCCGGACTGCTGTTTTTTCGCTGATTGAAATGGAGTTGTCTACCTAAACAACAGAATAGGCCGGAGTGCAGTTTTTTTCCTAAAATCCCGTAAAAAAAATTCAAAAAATCATGTAGTTGAAGTGTTTTACTTCACAAAATTATAATCCAAAGAGTCAACATATCCTTTTTAAAGTAAAAGTAAAACAATTTTTAAATAGAAAAGCAATATTTGGTATAATATAAAACATAAATGAAAAATGAATATGCATAAAAGTATTAAAACATCAATAATCTCAAGTTCATTATGATCACTGGATTTGTTCTTGATATTACAAATAGTTCACTTAGTGCAGGTGGTAAATAAAATATAATATTTCATCTCCACATGATATAATATAATTTGATATCAATTTTTTAAAAATAAAGTAATTAACATCAAAAACTTGTAAGATATTTAACCTTACATTTAAAAAATAAGTTTCAACACAATATTTAAATAAACTATTTTAAAATCTACATTAACTAATATATATCTATATCAATATTATTTATATTTATATAGAAAGAAATTATTATATAATAATATTTTAATATTGTATATAATAAAATATTCAATGTCTAAACATAAATAATTGATTTTTTTATATAATAAAGAATATCAATTATTTAATAATAAGTACAACAAAATGGAGTTGTTTAATTCATTCCATTCATTTTAATGTGGAAAATGTACTTCAGACATAAAATATGTCCATGTACATCTTATGTAAAATATTTTAATGTAAACTATGTATATATTTATATATTATTTAAAAAAATAAAAATATACCATTTAACACTAAGAAATACTTTTAAAACATTTTTTTTGAGAACATTTAAATCATGTTAAAAAATGTCTTAAACTAAGCAACAGAGAGTATGATAAAGACATTCTTTTAAGACAAAATTTTAAACATTTAAAATATATTAAACAAAAATGTAGTAAGGGAGTTGCTTTGGCGCTAATAGAAAATACATGTTATTTCTTCGAAATTGCGCGGCAAGAGAGACATCATGTTCTCCCTCAAACATACCATTCTAATGGGGAAGGGTTCATTCATTCACTGCGACAAAGTGTTTGTAGGGCAACAAAATCCATAATCCTCATCCCATTTTCATTACCCAAAAAGGGATTTATGAATTTGTTTATAGATTTAGAAGAAATTGGGGAGATAGATGGGTTTGAGGCAGGGGTCCCCAAATGAAGACAAGGGAGGTCCAAATTCAAAGTTCTTGTGTTTTCATTCATTCTCTATAAGAAATGGCAACAAAAAAAAATAATCCACATGCCATTTTCATGACCTATAAGTTACTAAATATAAAACATTGTGGAAAATGATATGGGATTTGTTGATTTATAAGAAAATGAAGAAAATGTTGTGGAAATTTCAAAGGGATTCTAGGCAAGGTCCTCGGATGAAGACCATAGATCTCTAGATTCATGGGAGCTAGAATATTTAGATGAGTACAACATGAGTATATTGATGGTCACCTCCTCCAAACCTTCTGAGTACCAATGTGATTTCTCCTGTATGACACCCACAAGCTTGACTGCAGTTACTTCTTTTTCCACTGAGAGAAAATATTTTGACGGGACCCATTAAACAAATATATCAGATCCTTTGAGAGGCTATTTAGAATTCATTGCTTGTCTGGTGAGTCTTCAAATCAACATCTTAGGGTTTATTATTTATTTTCTTATTTGCATTTTTTGGGTGGGTATTTGAACCCATTTTACATATTTGTCAACATGTTAAGGGAAGTCCCAAAATTATGGTCTTCCCAACTGAGGTTAATAATATGGAGTATTGTGATTATCAATGGACAAAAATGCAAGGAAAATTATTGGCATAACGTTGTAACCATGTATTCAGAATGTTCTGCTCACAAAAATGACCATGAAAGTGAAACAATTCACTATAGGTACCACTGCTAGAATAGGGGCAACAAGTCTCGTAAGCATTCATGGTGTTTCTGTAGATTTTGGTCATAATTTTATGCATATATACTATACCTTTCAAGGTATAGAAGTAGCAATTTTTTTTATTTTTATTTTTGAACAATTGTTTTCCTCTTTTCCATATTGGTTTGTACTGTAGAAATTATACAAAAAATATGTATACCAATGGTTTCAATCCGATCATGAAATATTCTAGAGCAAGATACTGAATCCTTCTACAATTAATTTGCGGAAATTAAACACGATCGCACAATCACACCAAGTAAGAGAAAGAATCAAATTCACAACACATGAAATTTTCTAGGGAAAGAAATCTGCTCAAAACCCCTCTATCTATATCGTATAAAACCAAGGAATCATGAAACAATTACAATGCACACTCTTCTCACAATAGTCTGTTGCACTCTACCAATTCTCTCACACTAATCCAGACAAAATCTACCAACACTTAGCCAATTTCCTGCCTTGCTTGCGCAATTCTAAGAACAATTGATCCCTATTAATTAGGAAATTCAACCTTCGAAAACTGCACAATACATCATGGGCAACCCTATGGTTGTCTAATTGTGTGCCAAAAATTTACTAATAATACAATTGATAGATAACATCCCTTTAACCTCTGTCTCAACCAGGTCTTCACTAGAACTAACATGCATGCAACTATTAATAGTAAATCATCAGTCACTTGATCGATAACTGCATGTGAATTAAATTTGATTTAATTCACTCGACTTCTCACTAGTACAAAAATCAGTTACAACTAGTTAGATTGAATTTAAATCACTTAATTGAGTTAACTCATTTCTCATGCATTAAACTAATACACTAACTGCAACTTGGACTCTAAAAAAAATAGAATCACTCTACATGCCTCACCAACCACCCTCAAATCGAATTTCATGAGTTAAATGAGTCTATCACACTCTTTTTTCCAAGGAAAAAATCGTAATTTTTCATTATGTGTAAGAAAAATTACATGTATCATCAACATAATCATATATTGATAGATCATGTAAATATAAAAAAATCGTTAGAGTCATATCCGCCATAGAAAATAAACATATATGTCTTGTAAAAACAAGAAAGAAAAGATAAAATAATTACATAGATATGTACAAAAATAAAAAATAAAAAGAGTTTATAGCTGCGAGCCCACAAAAAACAAAATGTGCAGTCTTGCTAGACTGCTCCTGATTCCTCCATCCTGTTCAAAAATGTGCCAACGACCCCATGCTAGCTGCAATGCTTCTTTGGATTATTTGTCAGCAGATAGTTCCTCTGCTTGTAAATATGAGTAAACGATATATAGTCAAAATAAGCTTTAAGAGACTATACTTCATCCAATAATGATCTAAGAGTGTGAGCATGACAGAGTACGACATTGTTAAACTAATTGATAATGATTTTTGAATCCCCAAAGATCTGAATCCTGTTGCAACATTTCTCACGGGAAAAAATGAGGAGAATTCTGAGGCTATGAATTTCAACATAGTTTTTTGTACCAAGTCCAAGACCCATCTTGAGATGATAGAAAGGTGTATTAGATATGTGAAGAGCAACACCTCCTCCACATCCGGTCGCGTTGGATGAACCATCAAAATAGGCCCACGATATGGATTTGTCAATATATTCAGGTTGTATAATTCTGTGATGAGTTGGTGGAGCATCATTTTGGATGAGATGATAGATGGAAATCATGTTACTACTTATGTTAAGTCAGTCTATGATCTTACCTAGAAAAATCGCTTGATTGCGGGCAAGCCAAGTCCCCCATGCAATAAGGAGGGGTAAGTTGCGATCTTTTGTCCTGTTAGCAGCCTGCCACCAATTATTCCAAGCTTCAGATACCGATCCATGCCAATTCTGAGAGATGCCCAAGGATAGTGTTGTGGTGAACCAAATGTGTTTACTTGCTGGGTAGTGTAGAAATAAGTGATTCACATCCTCGGCCTGGAGGTGGCATAAGCTTCATCTGGAGGGCCCATGTATTTCCCGATTGGCGAGGTTTTCCTTCATGGGGGTGCATTTTGAGACAGTGCACCACATGAAGAGTCTATATTTGGGAGCCAAGGGGGGGGGGGAGGGGGGGGCTTTAATTTCCAGAGGTGTTTCCACCACAACAGTTTCATCTGGGGTTCCTATAACTCACTCAGAGAGGAGTACCCTTCCTTTGGTGTATATCTACCCCTGGGTGAGATGGCCCATAATATTTTTTTCCTCCTGATCAGACAGCCAGATGTTAGTAGTTTGAAGGGCTCTAAGGTATCTATGATTGACTTCCAATTTCTAGGGATATCAAGATCTTGTACAATTCTCCAAGCCTGAGATGCCCAAGTGGAGTTGTGTGGGTCTGCAATTTGTGAGATGTAGTGATAACCCAAATGAGCCAAATGTTGCCTAATGCCTAATGGCAGTTTGTAAGCTTGTCCACTGCCTGACCATGCATCCACACCAATATTAATCTGATCACTAGATCCAGTTCTCCAAGTCATTCCTTTTTTAATTATGTGGATGGATCTAGTTATGGCCTTCCATATGATGGAAGTCCCTGGAGTATGTTGAATGTGACCTATGATCGAATCCATGGAAGTCCTAGGAGAAATGTACTTGAGATAAGTGACCTCTTGCCACATAATATTAGTAGTGATCAATTTCCAACCTAGAAGAAATAATGTAAGAAAGGAGGGAAAATCATCAGATATGAACCAGAAACCACAAAAGAGCTCATGGCTTCTCCCCTCACTGTGTCATGTTTTAAACATGTTGGTTGTTTTGAGTTTTGTGAGAAAGTGCAACAGATCAAGTATCACTCTATGTTGACAATGTTGTTAATTACCAATATTAATGATAGGTAGGTAAATCTTGCTGGGGTTACTTTTACCATGTCTACTAATTCCATTGCAGCTGCTACAGGGATCTCTAATATGGGAGAGAAATGGTTTAAACAAGGAAACCTTGATCAGAGCTACTATGAACCATATCTCAAACCTAGATACAATGATGACAAAAATACCATTTTCCCTTTCTCTCATCTTCTTGACCGATATGTCCCTATGATGAAAATAATCATGAAATACTTCACCTGTGAGGGGAGGTTTTCTCGACTCTATTCATATCATATCCAACTCCTCATGCACTTCACTAGGGTCATAATGCTTCACATACCCTACTATCTCTCCCACAACATTGACAAGATGGCATACATTGTACAAAAGAGAGATTACAATCATCAAATGTATAGTATTTTTCACCACTCCCTCATCAAGATGATAGTCATGCATCAGCTTGAGAAAAAGAACATTCCATGGGACACATTCATAGCAAATGAAGTTTTCACTACCCCACCTAGTCAGCATGAGCATAGTATCTCCTCATCATCTCATCCTCCCATATCCACTCCTCCATCTCAGCCTGCTTCTCATACATCATCACCAAGTCAATTTCATTTACCCCATGTTGATCCTTCTTCTTCACCTTTCTATAACCCTTCACCATCATCGCATCATGATTATGAGTCATCAAGCAGTGAGGATGACATTGAGGCAACTTGGGCTAATTTAATTGATGTTAAGCCATTACCCAAGACTTATCAGAGAGGCTATAGGCATGTGTTTGCTTCATTTGGAGTGAAAGGGGCCATGCCTTCTTCATCAACAAAACAGGTGGACAAAGGCAAGGAAAATGATAAAGAGCCAATCATTGATGAACATGAGAACAAACATGAAACAGAGCATGCGTTTCAGCTGATTGACCTAGATGAGGATGATGAGGGAAAAAAAATTATTGCAGCAATCAAAGGCAAAGAATCAAATATTAGTGAAATTCAAGCTAATCTTGACAGAGCAAAATATGTGATTGATTTTCTTGAGCAAGAAAATCAGTAGCTGAAGACCAAGCAGGCCATTAATGAGGTAAAGACCATCAAAGCACAAAGAGAGGCAGAAAATGACAAGGCCTTGCTGGAGGAGACCTTGGAAATATTTGGTGAAATTGATGATGAGGAAGATCAACCTCCAAGACAAAAAGCAAAGACTATAGGGCTGAAGAGAGCCTTAGCTCGGGAAAGGCAGAGAGAAGCTGAGTTGGTAGAGCATCTCACACCAAGTGAGCTGCTTTCCCTAGAGATTAGCAAAGACAGAGAACCATGGCTTGATAGATCCAATATACATTTGGAGAGGTTGCTATAGAAGGCCAACAAGGACAATGAATCATTTAGGACAATAGTCAAAATTCATGCACGGAAAGAGAGAATTGCATTGGCCAAGCTCAAAAGAGCCAATGCTAAGATTGAAAGTTTGACTAAGCAAGGGAAGAAGGAGAGATTAGATATACTTGCTGAGGTGTCTCTTCATGGCTCAAGCAATTGATAAGTAGGTACCCTCGCAAGTTTTGGTAAATTTTGGCACACTTGGCACTTCAATGCATTTTGGGATTTTGAGTCTTTTGGGCACACAAAAATTCTGCCAAATGCGCAACGACCTGGACGATGAACTCTTTTTTGGGGCCTCCAAATGAAAAATGGCCACCACCATAATGTTCATAATGATGAATACATCAACCCTAGAAAGTTTCAGAATATTTGGAGGAGAACTAGTCCCTCAAAAATGCAAAAAACTACCAAATTTTCATGTTTCTGCCTCCTTTTTGACCTAGTAGCTACACGTTTACCAGTATTGGGAGATTGATTTTTTTACAGGCCAAATTAGCATAATTTCAGAAACTGGAGATAGATTTGGAAACTAGACTCAGAGATCTTTCCTATGAGCTATCATGGAGCTAATTTGGACACCAGGAAGGCACTCAAAACTAGCCTTGAACATAGGCCATTTTTTCTGCCTAGGCACTGCGCGTTTGACAAGGAAAATGCATTTTCACAATCTACAACAAATTTTGAAGTTTCACTCCAGTTTCACTTTTGCTTTGGAAAATGAAGAAATTACTGATGTAAATGGTCATGATGTAAATGTAATTATCATGTTTTTACTTTCATCTAAGGTAGATACATTAGGTGAGTCCTCTAGAGGTCAAATGAATCAGTTTCCTCTCTTTTAGAGGCAAATTGTTGGGTCTTCCTAGTCTTCAGTTTCTTGTTTGGCATTAGGTGTAACTTATTCCCATCTCATGGATTCGACTCCCTAAGGCTAGGGAGGGTGGTTTTGAGGTCTATATGATGTATTTTCTCAGTCATTGTAATGGTTGGACTCATTTGGAGGTTTGGCTTCTCAAGAGACACGCTTTTGTATCAGTTTTGGCCTAGACATTAATCAAACTTGCAACTATTTTTATGGGATCCATGTGGTATAGTGTTTAGTTTCAGTTTCTTCTTTGTGCTCATATGTTAGAATGTTTTGTTTATTTCATTCATCTCATTGCCATTAAGTGAATGTTTTCAAGTTAGATGAACAAAATCCATAATTGTTATGCTCTGTTTTGGGTAAATATTCACAGTTTGTAATTTCTTTAGTTTAGAAAGAAATCATGAGTTCACCATGCTCTTTCTAGCTCCTCACCTGTCTTAATCATCCCATCATCAAAAACCTAAAGTGCTGAACCACTGTACCTACCATGCCCCATACAACACCCTGCAAATCTTGACCTAATTTCCTTGCCCTAACTATTTGACTCCTCCTAATCTAACAAAATCCTATACACTCAAAATCAAAACCCTGAGGTACTATACCTAGCCTAAAATCTTCTTTCCTTAGTCATCTTGGCTGTGATATATACAGAGAGAGCCCTCTCCTTGCCTAGTAGGGCTAGCTACTTGGCTAAGTGTGGTTTGAGGTTACCTCGAAATTGCCTTTCTCAACCTGAGGTTCGATCCGAGTTATAACAGGTTCCAACTTCTTCCTGGTGTCTTTGGTCACAAGCACATAAACAGATGAGCCAAAAATCTTAAAATATGAAACATTAGGTTTCTTAACAGTAAAAGCCTCTTATGGTGTACTCATGCCAAGTATCCTATGAGGACAACAGTTCTGCACAAATACCACTGTGTTGCATGCATCCACCCACATATGCAACGGTAGGCCCTGATCATTCAAAATCGCTCGTGCTACACCCGCAATCATTTTTTTCTTTCTCTCTGTGACCCCATTCTACTGTGGGTTATGAGGTACAATCAGTTCTCTCCGAATTCCTTATTTGTTGCAGAATTTCTTGAATTCATTGGAGATGTACTCACCACCATTGTCGCTCCTAAGAGCCTTCACTTGATTCCCCGTGTCTTTCTCCACTAGTGCTTTGAACTCAAGAAACTTTAAGAATGTCTGATCTTTCTTATGCATGAAGTAGATCCATCAATTTTGAGAAAAGTCATAAAAAAATATCACATAGTACTTATGCTTTGCTGTCGAAGCAGTAGAGAATGGTCCACACACGTCTGAGTGAACTCTCTCAAGGATTTCCGAAGCTTGATTCTCCTTCTTATGAAAGGTGGCCTTTGCATAATTCCCCATAGTACATCCATTACATGTGTCTGATTGTGAAATTGCACCCTTGGGAAGACCCATAGAAATCTATTGCATGACTTTTAAGGCTCCGTGGTGAAGATGGCCCAACCTCCTATGCCATAACTCACCCTCATCTTGGCTCACCACTTTGTTTTCCTTACCCATCAATGTTGTGCAACCATATACATCAAATTTATAGAGATTCTTAACTCGAATCCCAATCTTCTTGGCTTGACCTATTTTTTGTGTCACAGGAAATCTTTTCCTTCACTGAAAACAACATCATAGCCTCTATCCTCAAACATTGCAACTGAGACTAAATTTTTATTCAAGCTTGGTACATGCACTACATATTTTAATTGAAAGGGTTTACCTAACTGTCTCTTGAAAGTAATGGTACCAATCCCGGTAGCACTGTACCGCCCGTCATCACCCATTTCGATATGCATCTGGAGGTCCTTCTCCTCAAGGCTACTGAAAAGTTCCTCATCTCCCGTCATGTGAAAGGAAGCACCACTATCCAAATACCACACCAATCCCATTGGACTTGACACCATGCATGCAATGAGCGAGAATTCAAGCTCAAATTGCAAGGCCAAAGCCTCACCAGCTATAGATCTTGAAGCCTTTTTTTTCTTCTTCTTTTTTGGACAATTAGTGGACTAATGTCCATGCTCGTGACAGTGAAAACACTTCACTCTGGACATGTCGCACTTCTTGCCATATTTACCGGACTCATATTTTGAATGGAATTTCTTTCCTTTCCCCTTCTTCGCCTTGGTAGCCAAAACAAAACCTTCTTCATCTTCAATCTTAGATGAAGATCCATCTCTTGTATTTCTTCTGAACTCTTCTTGCACCAAATACGACCAAATTCGTTCCCAATTTGGTAGCTTTTCCCTTCCATTGACAGAGTCCTGATAACTTGCCAACTCTTGGGAAGTCCTAGAAGAGATAGGTTCACCAAATCATCATTAGCGAAAGTAATTCCAATGCTCCCAAGCTCATCCCGACATTGGACAAACTTTGTAAAATATTTTGGCATGGAGTCGCCTTTCTCCATTTTGATTTTCCTGAGTTTGTCCTTTAGTGCCAGTTTGCTATGATCACTGCTGCTCTAAAATAGATCTATAAAAGAATTCCACATTGCACATGGTGTCAATTTTCCATGGAGACTTGAGACAATGTGGTCTTGTAATCCCTCCAGTAGGATCCTCCTCGCCTTTGCAACCTTCTTTTGCTAGGCATCAAGATTTGCAGCATCTGTCACAACAAGTTTGGGAATGTCATTATCAATGAATTCCTTCAAGCCATTGTCTTCGAGTACTCCCTCCATTCTATCTTTCCAAGAAATATAGTTAGATCTTCCCTCGAGTGCATACTCCAATCTCAAGCCATTGAAATCCATTTCGATCCTGAATCGCTTGTTGCACAAAGAATGTCTTCTGCAAATTCGAATTCTATTCAGTCACAAACTCAACTTCTTATTTACTGTAGTAATTTCGTGAGATCTGATACCATGTAGAAATTATACAACATATATGTATATCTTGGATTCAATCCGATCTGATAATGTACAAAATCTAGATACTAAATCGATTCTAAAAATCAATTGCAGAAATTAAACACAATCTCCAATTACATGAAGCAAAGAAAGAATCAAATCAAACCACAACATAGATAATTTATAGGGGAAAGTTTGCTGCTCAAAACACCATTATATTCTATTTCATATTAAAATGGATACATGAAAAAATAAAATTCCCTCTTCTCACAAGAGTCTCCAACACTCAGCTAATTGTCTCACACTGCCCTGGACAAAACTGGCCAACACTTAGCCAATTCTCAGCCTTTAAACAGCCTGTCTTTCTTATGCAATTCTTGATGAATGAAATCCCTAAAGAATAGGAATTTTGGCCTTCCTAAAATACATAAGGATCATGAGCAATCCAATGGGTGTTTGGTTGCACGGGTGCAACCCAATAATCCTACAATTGATAGTTAACATCCCTTTCACCTTTTTCTAAAATAGGTCTCCACTGGAACTGACATGCATGCATCTAATAATAGTAAATCATCAGTTGCATGTTAGATCACTAATTGTGAATTAAATAATATTTAATTTACTTGATCTATCACTAGTGTAACAATCAGTTAGAACTAGCTCAACTGACTTTAACTCACCAAATTGAGTTAACTGATTACTCATGCATTAAACTAATGCACCAATTGCACTTCGAACTCTGTTACAACTAGAATTACTCTGAATGTTGTAGAAATTTCAATACTTTGATATATTTCCGGATTCTCATGATATAAAAATTATATGCCACTGTTAAATACATAATCCTTCTACTTAATTTTTTGCGGAAATTTAATCGCCAATTGCAAATACATGAAGAAAAATCAATCGCACATAACAAGATGTTTTTACCGGGAAAGCATAAATCTAAAAACCCCAAATATCATATATTATGTATATCATGGATCATGAAACAATCTCATACAAAACTCTAATCCAAGAACTCTCAGTACAATGTACATTCATCTCACACTGTCATACAAAAATTGGTTCACACATGCACCAATTTACTGCCTCCTGACAACCTGCCTCCATTTCACAATCCCTGATAAAGAAGATCCCTGAATGAATTCGAACTTGCCTTGCCTTGATTCCGAAATCCTCATTGGCATCTCCAATATGTGTGTATTTACATTGAATGCACCACTATAGTCACAACAGATAGTCAAACTATCCCTTTCACTTATCTCTCCATTGGGTCTCCACTAGATCTGACATGCATGTAATTAACAATGGTAAATCTTCAGTTGCATGTGAGATCAGTCCTTGTGAATTAATTTAATATTTAATTCAATGATCTCTCACGAGTGTATCATTAGTTACAACTAGCACAACTGAGTTTAACTCAATTAACTAAGTTAAACTATTTTACAACTCACATAACTGCACATCCAACTTTGTTACAACTTTGTATCACTCAGTTACAACGAAGTCCACTTTGCATGTCCCACCAACCAACCTTGGAACTCGTAATTCCTTCAAACTGGTTTGCCACATTAGTTAACTGAAATCAAGTGCTTCAAGAGAATAGATTATTATTTATTGTTTGATTATTATTAAGAGCTACTAATAATCGACATGCATTCTATTTTTAGACATGCGATCTATAAATAGACTTCGCCCATGCATATAAAAATAGAAACTCATCTATAAATAGAATTTTCTCAACCATCTATAAATAGAATCCTGCTATAAATATATTTTTCTCAACATTCTAAAAATAGACATACACCTAAAAATAGCCTACGGGCCCCACCTAGTGTAGGTGCTTATTTTTCACTAGATCATCATCTTGTTGAATCTCAGCACTCCCTCTCAACAATAAAGGGATTATCCTTCACCCCGATCCTGCCTCTATGGTATTCGAATTTTCTCCTAGTGAGCGCCTTCATCAGAATATCTGCATCTTGATCTTCCGTAGGAATGTACTGAAGCAACATGATCTTCCATTGCACACAATCTCTGATATGATGATACTAGATATCTATATGCTTAGATATATCATGAAACATATGATTAATCAAGAGTTTAATGCAACTCTGATTATCACAATGAATCACTATAGGATCTAAATGAGAGCCAAACAAACCAACCAGGATCTTACACATCTAGATAGCTTCACATGCAGCTTGAATTGCTGCCATGTATTCCGCTTCCACTGAACTGAGTGCCACGGATCTCTATTTCCTGCTATACCAAGAAATAGCTATAGATCCTATGTTGAAAACCCCTCCTCATGTGCTCTTTCTTTCCGTTGGGCTGCCTGCCCAATATGCATCCGTGAAGCCATGCAACTTCACCTCATTTGTCTATCTGTACCATAAGCCATACTCATATTTTCCCCTGAGATATCTCAGGACATGCTTGCCCGCCTTCCAAAAGAGCTTGGTAGGCTTAACCATCACTTGAATAATATGGTTCACTGCATAGAATATGTCCGGTCTTGTATTAACTAAATACATGACCGAACCCACCAACTGTCAATAGACAGTAGCATCCACTACCTCTGCTGATGTAGCATCCTCTTTCCTCCAATTTA
The DNA here is from genome assembly GCA_034641835.2 of Pinus albicaulis. Classification (NCBI taxonomy): domain Eukaryota; kingdom Viridiplantae; phylum Streptophyta; class Pinopsida; order Pinales; family Pinaceae; genus Pinus; species Pinus albicaulis. The sequence goes on from JAXQQM020081813.1 coordinate 20,456, forward strand.
TTGGAAGAGGAGTATCCAAAGGTTTGCATTCCTCCATGTGAAACTTATCGAGTATATCCCTTACATACTTTCCTTGAGACACAAACAATTCACCATCTCGCTGCCATATTTCCAATCCAAGGAAATAGTGAAGGAGGCCCATATCCTTCATCTCAAACTCCTCTGCAAGGTCCTCCTTGCATGAGTGTATCAGTTGTTCATCACCAGTAAATATTAAATCATAAACATAAAGAACATTGATTAAAATCTTACCCTCCACCACAATCTGGTATAGGTTTGCATCCGCCTCACTCTTGGTGAAGCCAAGTCTAGTGAAATAGCTGTCGATCCGAGTGTACCAAGCACGAGGTGCTTGCTTCAGCCCATACATCGCTCTTTTGAGTTTGCACACATGCGAATCACTACTGAAGATATCAAATCCTTCATACTGCTCAATGTACACTTCTTACTCAATGATCCCATTAAGGAATGTAGTCTTCACATCCATCTGATGAATGTGCCAACCCATCCGAGCTAAGAGAGCAAGGATGGTCCTTATGGAAGAATACCGTGTGACAGGTGCAAATATTTCTTCATAATCAATCCTCTCGATCTGTGAGAAGCCCCGAGCCACAAATATTTCCTTATACTTATAAACAATCCCATCAACAGCTTGCTTTACCTTGTAGATCCATCTCGAACCTACCACTGATTTATCAACCGGCCTTGGAACAATTTCCCAGGCACTATTTTTGACAATGGAGTCATACTCCTCCACCATTGCATCTACCCATGTGGGCTCCTGCACTGCTTCCTAATAGGAAGATGGCTCTATCACAATACATTTTCCCATGAGAGCCATGTATCTAGTGAATTGGTCAGGAGACTGTCTCTGTCTGCGCTGAGAAGTAGGGACTCCTACATTCTGTGCTGCATCAAGCTTCAACCTCTCAGCTTCTGTGGTACGCCTTCTGCCTGTTCTGATGTTTGGCTCTGCGTGAGTGGACTTCTCCACTCCACGATCCTCCTCCTGTGGATGATCCACATCTAGAGGCTCATCTTTGGGAACCAAAGGTTCCTCCTCTGCATGCAAGTATAACTCCCTCTCAGGCGACAACTTCATGGCTTTCTCCTCATTAAATTTTATATCCCGTCGCACCATAGTCATTCGACTGTTTGGAAAATACACACGATAATTATGGGGTGTTTCTGTGTACCCCACAAATATCCCAACTTCAGCAGTTGGCTCCAGCTTCTTCCTAGCATTCTTGGTCACATGCACATAAATAGATGAGCCAAATATCTTAAAGTGAGAAACATCCAGTTTCTTACTAGTAAAACATTCTTCAGGTGTACTCATGCTAATTAATCTATGAGGACAACATTTTTGCACATAAACCGTAGTGTTGCATGCTTCCACCCACAAGTGCATTGGTAGGCCTTGATCATGTAGCATATCTCGTGCAACACCAACAATCGTTCTGTTCTTCCTCTCCATGACCCCATTCTGCTGTGGGTTATGAGGCACTATGATTTCTCTTTGAATTCCTTATTTTCTACAGAAGTCTTTGAATTCGCTTGAGATATATTCACCACCATTATCGCTCCACAGAGCCTTCACTTGCTTCCCTGACTCTTTCTCCACCAATGCTTTAAACTCACATAACTTTGAGAATGTTTGATTCTTCTTCTGCATGAAGAAGATCCAACATCTACGAGAATAGTCATCAACAAAAATAACATAATACCTGTGTTTTTCTATTGAAGAAATTGAGAATGGTCCACAGATGTCCATGTGAATTCTCTCCAGGACCACTAAAGCACGGTTCTCCTTTTCATGAAAGGTGGTCTTCACAAACTTACCCATAGTAAATCCTTTCAAATGATCTAACTGCACAAGTGTAGCCTTGGGAATTCTAGTAGAAATCTGCTGCAAAATCTTCAGGGTGCCATGGTGAAGATGACCCAATTTCCTGTACCATAATTCACCCTCATCCCGGCTCACCACTTCTTCTTCTTTGCCCACCATTGTAGCGCAGCCATCTACCTCCAGCTTGTAGATATTCTTGACTCGAATCCCTATCTTCTTGGTTTGACCCATTGTTTTATGTCACAGGAAATATTTTCCTTCGCTAAAAACAACGTCATAACCTCTGTCCTTCAACATCGTGATTGAGACCAAGTTCTTCTTTAGACCTGAAACATGCATAACATATTTCAACACAAATGGTTTACCTGAATCCCTCTCAAAGGTAATGGTACCAATGCCAGTCGCACTGTATCATCCATCGTCGCCCATCTCTATATGCATTTGGAGATCTTTCTCCTCCAAGTCACTGAAAAGCTCCTTATCTCCCGTCATGTGGAAGGAAGCACCACTATTAAGGTACCACACTGATCCCATTGCGCTATAAACCAAGCATGCGATCAAAGAGAAATCAAGCTCAAATTGCGAGGCAAGGGCCTCACCAGCTGTAGCTCTAGCAACCTTCTTGTTCTTCTTTTTCTGTGGGCAGTTAGTGGGAAGATGCCCATGTTTGTGACAGTGAAAACACTTCACCTTGGGAAAATCCAGCTTCTTGCCTTTAGCCTCAGATTTTGAGTGGAATTTCTTCCCCTTCCATTTCCTTGATTTTACAGCCAAAGAAAAATCCTCTTCATCATCATGATTTGATGAAGAGCCATCCCTGGTGTTCTACCTGAACTCCTCTTGCACTAGATCCGACCATAGTCGTTCCCAATCTGACAGTTTTTCTCGTTCGTTGATAGAGTCTCGATAAATATGCCAACTCTTATGAAGTCACAAGAGATCCAAACTCACCAAATCATCATCAACAACTGTGATTTCCACACTCCCCAATTCATCCCGACATTGGACAAACTTTGTGAGATACTTTGGAATACTATCGCCTTTCTCCATCTTGATTTTTCTGAGTTTATCCTTCAGCGCCAATTTCCTATGTTGCTGCTGCTTTGGAAAATATCCATCAAAGCCTTCCAAATTGCAAATGGAGTGGCTTTCCCATGAAGGCTTGAGACAATATGGTCTCGCACACCTTCCAACAAAATCTTTCTCGTCTTCGCTACTTTCTTTTTCCAAGTGTCAATTAATGCAACATCCGTCGAAGTGGGCTTAGGAACATCACTGTTGATGAATTCCTTCAAGCCATTATCTTCAAGCATCGTTTCCATCCTATCCTTGCATACGATGTAGTTCAAGCTACCCTCGAGTGAATACTCTAACCACAAACCATTGAAATCCATTTCTATGTTTACTCAACTGTCGCACCAAGAAATTCTTGCAGCAAATTCGAATTGTTTCCACCAACAAAACTCAACTACTGCTTCAATATTGCAATATTCTCTGCTCTGATACCATGTAGAAATTTTAATAATGTGATGTATTGCAGGATTCTCCTGATCTAACAATTATATACCACTGTTAAATACAAAATCCTTCTACTTAATTCTTTGCGGAAATTTAATCGCCAATTGCAAACACATGAAGATAAATCAATCGCACATAACAAGATGTTTTTACCGGGAAAGCATAAAGCTAAAAATCCCAAATATCATATATTATGTATATAATGAATAATGAAACAATATCATACAAAACTCTAATCCAAGAGGTCTCAGTACAATGTACAATCATCTCACACTGTCATACAAAAATTGGTTCACACATGCACCAATTTACTATCTCCTGACAGCCTGCCTCCACTGCACAATCCCTGATAAAGAAGATCCCTGAATGAATTCGATCTTGCCTTGCCTTGACTACACAATCCTCATTGGCATCTCCAATATGTGTGTAGTTGCATTGAATGCACCACTATAGTCACAATAGATAGTCAAACTGTCCCTTTCAGCTCTCTCTCCACTGGGTCTCCACTGGATCTGACATGCATGTAGTTAACAGTAGTAAATCTTCAGTTGCATGTGAGATCACTCCTTCTGAATTAATTTAATATTTAATTCACTGATCTCTCACGAGTGTATCATTAGTTACAACTAGCACAACTAAGTTTAACTAATGTAACTATGTTAAACTATTTTACAACTCACATAACTACACATCCAACTCTGTTACAACTTTGTATCACTCAGTTACAACGAAGTCCACTTTGCATGTCCCACCAACCAACCTTGGAGCTCGTAATTCCGTCAATCAACTGGTTTTCCACATCAGTTAACTAAAATCAAGTGCTTCAAGAGAATATATTATTATTTATTGTCTGATTATTATTAAGGGCTAATAATAATCGACATGCATTCTATTTTTAGACATGTGATCTATAAGTAGACTTCGACCATGCATCTAAAAATAGAAACTCATCTATAAATATGATTTTCTTAACCATCTATAAATAGACTCCTGCTATAAATATATTTTTCTCAATGTTCTAAAAATAGACATACATAAAAGTAGCCAGCGGGCCCCACCGAGTGTAGGTGCTTATTTTTCACTAGGATCATCATCTTGTTGAATCTCAACACATGCCTCACCAACTACCCTCAACTCTAAATTCATGAGCTAACTGAGTTTATCACACTCAGTTAACTATTACAAGTTTTTTTGAGATAAGATTACATTTTATTGTCCATTTTAATTAAGGGAAAATTAAAATAGACACTACACTAAATTTAGCCCACACTACTGCAGGTGTTGCTAAGACCTGTTGGTCCCACACTAGTGTAGGTGCTGCTAAGACCTGTTGGTTCCACACTAGTGTAGGTGCTGCTTGGGCCCATTGGTCCCACACTAGTGTAGGTGCTACAATTTCTTGTTGGACTTCAACATAGATTTCTTATTTTCATAGAATTCATTAGATTAAGTCCAATTTCAATCATGCAAGTATGTGTATAGATCAAATTTTCATTTCATGCAAGAAGATTATATTTATTTTCATTCCTAGATTAAAAGATTAATTTTCAAGAGATTTTGTGCACGTTCATATTAGACAACTTTTGTGAATAGGATTTGAATTTATTTTCATAGATTAAGTTTTTCCTTTATATAGATTGATTTCAGTTTCCTTATGTTTTTGGTTTGTCATCATTTGATTTCGTAGTTAGATTAATCTAAATTGAAGGTTAATTTATAGCATATATAGTGCACACACGCTTCGCAAGTTTTACGAAACCCCTGGGTTGACAATCAAATGATAGATAATTAATTTTCCTCAACAAGCTACATGAGATGGAACAGACAGTAAAACAAATTCAATAGAACATCAAAGTAGCTCAAGATTGCCAGAAGAGTTATGCAGACAAGAAAATAATTCATAGGGAATTTAAGATTGGGGATCATGTGTAGTTGAGGATCAAACCTTGCAAGAGTACCTTACACACTGACAATTGTGCTAAGTTAGCACCCCAATACTGCGGACCCTTTGAAGTTTTGGAACGAGTGGGCCCAATAGCTTATAAATTGGCTCTACCTAGTCATATTAAAGTTCATAATGTTTTTCATGTATCATTATTGAAAAAATATGTTCATTATCCTTCTCACGTTGTTGAATGGACTTTGATACAGGTGGAAACAAAAGGGGACTTTCTTCCGGAACCACTTCATATATTGGAACGGGAAGAAATCGTGCTCCAGAATAGAACAATAGCTAGGGTGAAACTGTAGTGGAAGCACTTTACACATGAAGAAGATTCATGGGAGCGAGAATAAAGTATGAAGGAAGCGTTTCCAGCGTTGTTCAAAGAATAATCAGAGTTATCTGCTAACATCGAGGACGATGTTTTTTTTTTAGCGGGGGACTATGTAATACCCCTGATTTACAAATTTTATATTATGGAAATAATACCAAGGTCTAGGTGGACCTATGGAACAATTATGTTGTTGAAAAAATTATTTTAAGTTAATAATTAAATATGAAAGAAATGGTAATGTTGTAAAGACAGAGTAATTGAGATCAGGAAATTATTATCCATGAGGATAGAATAGAATTTCAAAACTTTCCCTAAATTCTTCAGAATATTCTTGGAGAAAAATAAATAAATAATTAAATTAGATGGGAGAAAAATATCTAATAAAAATCCCCTTTAAAGCGGAAAGTTATTGGGAAGAGGTAAGAAAAACTTTGCTGAGGAAAAACAAGTTTTAAAGTAATATTTTGTGGAAAAAACAAAAAAAAGCCTAGGCTATGGGAAACAACCCTTAATAACGGGACACCATTATTGGTATGTTGTTTGTTGAGGTTTTCTATTAAACTTCTGATGTTGTAGAAATATCTAGATAAGAATTTCGGTCTAAAGGAATAGGCAAAATTTCACCTTGAAGGTATGAAATTGTAGTATGATAATAGTTTATATCTGTTTCTGATATATACCTTATTAGAAAAAAATTTTAAGTCCTTTTATGTACTGTTGGTATGTAAATAGTTAATAAAAAACTCATTGATTAGTCATGTGTATTGTACAGTGTCCACACTATAATTAAATACAATGAAGATCCCGTTTTTCTTACACAAACTAAGATTATTGAAAGCATATAAAATTAGACTCTATGAAATTACAAACCCAGGGGGGTTATTTTCAGATAAACATTGCTATGTAGATATGCATAAATTAATTACAGTAAAGCAATTCAGTAATCAAGTACAATAAAGTACAAAATAATGTAGAGGTAAAAGATTAATACATGCAACAGTTATTAGTAAAGCACCAAGTGGGCCAACATTATAAACAAGAGAATTCTGGAAAATTCATATAGTATATTAAAAAAAGAGAAACTGGGAGAGGCATTACACCTTTGAAAATTTGAAGCAGTTACATGAATGTGATTACTCAAAATTCTAAATATCAAATACTTAGATTGTCTATGTACAAAAATTCTCAAAGATCCTTGAGAATCTCACTGTCATATATATCTATGTGACTAATTGAAATTTGAGAAATAGTACATCAATAAAAAATTATTGTCAAAGACCAAGCATGGCCTTGACACATAAACTCTAAGAACACTGAACTAAGCTAGGTGCCAGAAGAGGAGCCTTGACAGAAAAACATGCAACTGACCTGAGAAAGAAAGTATAAATGGTAAGCATGGAGGGAATAGGAAGCAATTGTGTCATGCAAATCAACGAAAAGGTATGAGAGCATACCTGCAAAATGTTATACGAGAATTAGAATCCAAATCAAATAGATTAATACACTATTTTACGCTATTCAATACATAAAGATGACACACCTATGTATACTGGACCATCGTTGATTTTCTTCATCTATACATACAGATTGAGAATGTTGTAAGTAATTATTTTTTAAAATATGTACATAAGAAATTAATAAATACAAACTGGATAATAATTGATAAATTGGACTAACCTGAAGAGGAGAGGATGTTCGCTTCTAGATCACTAGTCCAAATCTAAGTAAAAGAGGTGACCTGGGTGATATTAATCCACATTAAAACTCAGATAATGAATTGAAAGCAATGCAGAAGGTAAAAAATTATGAAATTATGCATAACAGTAAGTGAAATATGATTGATTGATAATTTAAAAGGATTATGCCAAAACTCAACACGACAACATGCTTGCGTTAGTAGACTGCATGTTATCTTAAGGGGCAGAATCCTAGCACAGGGTGCACATCTTTTCTAAGTAGCGTAAATGAAAAGGGGAAACATCAGAAGTGTCAATGTAACTACTCTGAACCAAGTGAGTAATAGAAACTCAATGTTGCCATATGAATCTATAAATAAATGTAAATAGAGTAACAACTCGTAGAGGCCTAATGCTTCTGAATCAAAATCATGAAGAAAAGAGTAAATCAAATTGATATATAACTCAGAAATATCCTAATTATAAATAAAAGTAAGAATTATATAAACAAGACGGTGAAGAACCATAAGTTCTGGTGAAATATAACCATATATACAAACGTTATGCGTAGTAAATAAATACATACATAACTTAGAAAATGTTGTGTGTAAGCACATAATGTGGATAATTGCATAAAAAAAAGCATAAGTTCTAAATGAGAACCCAAGGAATTAAATTGAAGAACAAAGGATATGACTCATGAAATCATCAGAACCATTCAACCTTATCAATACATAAAACACTTAAATCTTATGCTCTGGGTAGTACGGTACCATATCATAAAATGAAGAGGTTTAAGATAAACACATTATAATCTTAATAGTAAAGAAACTATAAGAAATTATAGAAAATACAAGTATCTCTATCATTCAACTAGGGGTCAATGTGCATAACAGAGAGTTATTGTGGCTACCCACAGAGATCATATTTCAAGTAAAAAACCCTGATTCTGAGTAAGAAGAATAATCAAAATTCTTGAATGAAACAAAACCAATAATATAAATTAATCAATAGAGAACCTGAGTTGTACACTGAACCAATCGACACTAAGCCTCATGCCGACACCAAGTTAAGTCACAGACTCACGCTTACAGAGTCAAGGTGACAGATTCACGCTAACCCCGGTGATGTGAATGGCATACTGGAACCCAACGAATAATGCAACCCAACAACTCGAAGAAGAATGAGGGGTTTTGCAGGGAAGGGTTCGTGTATACCCACAATAAGAAAATCGAATTCAATCATGGTAGCGTGGCCATTAGACATAGAAGTAATAAAAGAGAAATTATGAAATGAAAGTTAAAAACCCCAATGCCAGATTGTTAATATGAAATCTGGAAGGGCAGAGGAGGAAACCCTCACACCATCAACACAAATAAAAACACTGGATAAATAATTTGCAAATAGCACAGACAGTTGGAAATCATACAAATGGAATGTGAAATTTCAAACCTAGAAAATTGGGAGTAGGGTAGACACCTTAAAATCTACATACTAACACTACTTTTCTTCTACTATCAGATCATCCACCTAATGAACGGCCCAGATTGACTATGAAATTAAAATATTTTACAAGGCAATCTTACATCTATTTTTAGCTTCGGGGGCGCTGCCCCCCACCGCGACAAGCCCCCCCCCACACCCCCCTCGCGTGAAGGGGTGTACAGTCTTCCTGGGGTATACATCCCATTGTGACAAAGACCTCTGAATTAGGATGAAAATCAGGCTCCACACCCAACAACCCTTGGGTTTATTTTGACATATCATTTGCATGCCCCTGTGCTCCAAAACCCAATCAGATCCCTTTACCTATGTGTGTGACCACATTTCTGTAGGAGGGAGCCCCGCTCCCTCATCCTATGGTGTTCATTCAATAAAAACCCTAGTTTTTGTTTCTTGTTTCTCCAGGAACACACTCTGATCTATTAATCAACATCTTCATTAGATAAATATTTATTTCTGTTATTAAAAAAAATATTTTACTTATTTTACTAAATATTTTAGTTTATTGTTTTATTACATTGATTTTTATAATTAATACAACTTAACTTCTTTTAAAATTGATGTTTATTAATTTGTATGTATTATTTGTAATTTTGTTTTTTATTATTATATTAATTTTTTAATTTTTATATATCTATTTAATTTGAATTATTTAAATTTTTTATAGGAATTGTGTAAAGTCTTGGTTATGTAGTAAGGATCAAAATTATTGCACCGAAAGGCACATCTACAACCCAATATGACCTCGATGTTAGGTGGGTCACGTCCTCATACAAATGTCGGCTTAAGTTTTAAATTTAAAAAAAATAAAAAATAAAAATCACATTGTGCTAGAACATATATCAATTTATAATACAATTATGTATTATTTATATAATTTGAATGGATAGTAAATTATATACGTGAATTTGAATGGATCATAAATTTACCTTTAACAAAAAAAATTACCACATTGAATTTCCAAATCAAGTAAAATTTTAAACATCTTTACTCTTTACTAAAGTCAATACCATTTCCTAAATCAAAGGAAAAGAGTTAATTCAACACAAACAATCAAAATCCAAAATATTTTAATATTTCTTTTAATTAAATATTTGTAAAATGAATTTATACTTACTCCATAGCTATGGTAAATAAATAAAAAAATATATAAACTAGATGTATGGTAAATAAATAAAAATTCTTTTTATATTTATTCCATAAACCTTTTTATATTTAAAAAAACTTTTAAAAGAGGTTTTATTTAGATGAAGCCTATGGGACGAATACCATGGGACAAATTAATATTTATACCATGGGCCAAATACCATGGGTAAATAAATAAATATAAAAGAGGTATAAACAAGTATGATAAATAAATAAATAAATATAAAATAGATATAAAGAGGTATGGTAAATAAATAAATATAAAAGAGGCATAAAGAGGTAAGGTAAATAAATAACAACATATCAAATAGGATTATAAATAAAAATCTAATTATATAACAAGCCTATGGGCCAAATACCATAGTAAAGAAAAGGAGTATGGTAAATAAATAAAAATATAAATAAACTAGAGGTATGGTAAGTAAATAAAACCTCTTTTCATATTTACTCTATAATATGCTTTATATTTACGAATATTTATGTTCATTAGTTTACATAACTAAGAAGAGAGAGAGAGAGAGAGAGAGAGAGAGAGAGTCTATGTTTAGGGGTGAGATAAAGAGACAAAGTAAGATGTATGGAAAGAAGGGGGGAGAGAAGAAGTGAGAAGGAGAGAGGGAGGGAAATAGTAATGTAGTTGGAGAGAGAGAGGGGTGGAAAGAGAGAGAGAAAGAAAGGGATGAGGGAAGAGAGAGGATCAGAGAGAGAGAGAGAGATATGGGGGAAGAGAGAGGATTGGAGGGAAACGAGAGAGAGAGGTGTGGGAGAGAAAGGGAGAGAGAGGAAGGATGAGAGAGAGGAGGAGAGTGATGGGGGAAGAGAGAGTATTGGAGAGAGAGAGAAAGAGAGAGAGAGAGAGTTCCGGGAAGAGAGAGGGATTTAGGGGAGAGAGAGAGAGAGGACTTGAGAGAGAGGAGGAGAGAGGGATCGATAAGAGAGATGGAGTTGGAGGGGGAGAGATGTAGGAAATAAGAAATATAGAGAGTGAGAAGTGGAGAGAGAGAAGTAGTGAAAAGGGAGAGACAGAGAGAGAGCGTGTATGTTTGGGGCTGAGATAAAGAGACAAATAAGGAGAGATGGTGATAAGGGGGGAGAAGGAGATATAAGGAGAGAGGGAGGGATATAGTAACATAGTTGGTGGGTGAAGAGAGAGAGAGAGAGGGAGAGAGAGATAGGAGAGAAAGGGAAAGAGAGGAAGGAAGAGAGAGGATGTGAGAGAGTGGAGAGAGGGAGGGAAAGAGAGATGGACTTGGAGGGGGAGAGAGGTAAGAAGAAAGAAATAGAGAGAGAAAGGTGGAGAGAGAGAGAGTGAGTGAGTGATAAGGAAGATGGAGAGAGAGGGAGAGAGGGGGAAGATAGAGAAATAGATGGAAGGTGAAGAGAGGGAAGAAGAGAGAGATGGGGAGTGGAGGGGATTGACAAAGAGAATGATATATATGGAGTGCGAGAGCGTGTGTGTTTAGGGGGGTGAAATAGAGACAGAAAAAAGAGATGGATGGGGATATAGGTATGGATGGAGGGTGGAGAGAGGGAAGAATATTTCTTGCACTAGATGGATTGATTTAAGTGGAGATGGTGATTTATAATCTTATTTGATTATTTGCGCTAGATGCATCGATTTTAGTGTAGATATTTATTTCTAATGATATATGATTACTTGCACTAGATGCATTGATTTCAGTGTAGGTGATGATTCCTAATACTATTTGATTGCTTGCACTGGATGTGTTGATTTCAATTTAGAAGTTGATTTATAATTATATTTGATTGCTTGCACTAGATGCATTGATTTCAATGTAGATTATTCCTAATACTATTTGATTGTTTGCGCTAAATGCATTGATTTCAGTCTAGATGTTGGTTTCTAATCTTATTTGATTGATTGCATTAGGTGCATTGATTTCAATGTAGAAGTTATTTTATAATCTTATTTGATTGCTTGCATTAAATGCATTGATTTCAATGTATATGTTGATTTATGATTTGATGTAATTGGATATATGACGGTCCATTAATATTAAAGTGATTGGATTAACAATATGTATTGATTTTAGTGTAAGCACAAAAAGTTATTAACAATGTAGATTGATTTTTGTGTTATAGTAATTTAAGCTATTAATATTAGAGAGCAAGAGAGACAAGGTATCATGTTTACTACAATAGATCGAGCTAAAGATTTAAATGGTTTACGATTTAAATTTTCTTTTTCATATAATCGATATTAAAAGATAACAAAACTAACAAGGGAGGAAATAAGAATAGTAGAAGAAAATAGTTTGAGATTGATTGTAACATGAGTGCGTTCTTATTTTTCACATTTTCTATCTTTCAACACTATTATTGTCACTTTGCATTTAAAAAAAATATTTCATCATTTTTCATCATTATAGGTATTAAAAATAGTTATCATCTCAACGAACTGAGGTAACTAAGAAAATTTAAAATTAAAATGACCAAGTTAATCTTAGAAATATTTAGCATATTTAAAATGATTATATTAATATTTGATTAACAAGGGAGGAAATAAGAATAGTAGAAGAAAATAGTTTGAGATTGATTGTAACATGAGTGCGTTCTTATTTTTCACATTTTCTATCTTTCAACACTATTATTGTCACTTTGCATTTAAAAAAAATATTTCATCATTTTTCATCATTATAGGTATTAAAAATAATTATCATCTCAACGAACTGAGGTAACTAAGAAAATTTAAAATTAAAATGACCAAGTTAATCTTAGAAATATTTAGCATATTTAAAATGATTATATTAATATTTGATATATTTACATATTACTGATAAAATTAATCATATCTTTGATAGATTTTCCTTGGCAGCACACGACTGAAACCAACCTAGATCCATCTTACATCTCAAAAATATACAAAAATTTTAATAATTTGAAAAATGTGACGTTGATGCCTCCGACTAGAACCAACCTAGATCCATCTAACTCTGGATTTATCATGCGCCGAGAGGGATCAAATCTCTCGAAGTGAAAACCTAGTTGGGATCAAATCTCTCGAGGTTCAAACCTTTTCTCAAGTTTTACACTCAAAAAATAGGTTTTCACTTCGAGAAATTTGATCCCTCTAGGCGCATGATAGATCCAGAGTTAGATGGATCTAGACTGGTTATTATTTGAGTAAGAGTTTATTTTTTTAAAACTGAAATATTATTGTACATATCTAAACAAATTAACCATATAAAATCTAAAATTTATGGAAAAAGTGAAAACTTGCATATTTAATCATCACAATATAACTTACAAAATTTAAAGAAATTTGACAAGAATGAAAATCTATTTCCTTAAAAATCATAAAATAATTTTGTGTGATGTCCATCACCACAAATAATTTTACAAACATATTAGAATAAAATTTCAATTATTTAAAATTTAAATCATAATAAAAATTTCTATTTTTAAAATAAAAAATTATAAAAACCACTTCAACTAAAAATCCCTAATAAAATAATCCAAAATACACTTAAATTTTTTAATTTCCAAAACAAAATAATCCAAAATACACTTAAACAAAATAATCTAAAAACACTTGGATTTTTTAATACTTTTAATTAACCATGAGATAATGACAATTTAAATTATTTCCCAATATGTTTGATTATAGAAGTTACATTAAAATACAAATTTTAATGTTTTAAAGGATAATTTAATTTATTATAAAGCAAAATGTTTTTTTTTGGGTAATATATATTTTAAGATAATTGATTTTTAATTTATAATGTGAGTAGTGTTATTTAAGCGCATTTAAACTTTAAAAATCACTAGGGGATTTCATCCACTCGGGAGCATTAACCTTTAGCATGATTAAACTTTTGTCCATAAAATAACTCAACAAAACACTTTGTCACCATCTATTCTTTATTTAATGAACTATTATACAATAAAATATCATTTTTATTTTTAATATATATATATATATATATATATATATATATATATATATTTCAAAAATCAATTTAAATTACAACTAAAATAATATCAATATTTTTTAAATTAAAAATAAGCCAATTACCTTTTTAATAAATTATAATTTTTCATATTTATTTTTAAAATTTATATATTCATTAAAAATTTTAAAAAAATTGTGAAAAATTAAATACAAAATTTTTATCTTTTATTTATATTGTTTTATATCTTTTAAAATATGTAAATGATATATAGAACTAAAAATCAATATAAAGAAAAATATATTTTTAGTAGTTATAAAAATTAAATGATTAATAAATATTAATAAACATCAAAATTATATCTATCTCACATTCATAACATAAAAAAATAAAAAAATATTATAAGTAAAATTAACTAAATTATAATTTTATTTTAAATTATTATTATAATATTATTTTTATTAATAATATTAAAGTTAATATATAAGCTAAAGATACATAAAAAAATATTATATGTAAAATTAAGTAAATTATAAATTTATTTTAAATTATTATTATATTATTGTTTTCATCAATAATAAAAAGAATTAATATATAAGTTAAACATATATACATTAAAAAATATGTAACAAGATTCTTAATCATCTAAATTTGTCTCCACATTATCATTGAAGGTTTTAATGTGTAAATAAGGTTTTTTTTAGATAATATTGGTTAATAATATTGTTTATCAATATTATATGTCCAAAATTACGAGAACTCAATTATTATTAAGATATTTATTTACTAGCAATTGTCCCAAAAGGTGCAAAAGTTGATTGGAAAAGCTGTATGAGGGATGCATTTGTATGTATGTATTGCATTGTTTTGCATTTTGAAGCACACATTGAAAATAAAAATAGTACATAATGTTTTAAAAATTTTCTAAAAAACTTAATCTTTATAGATATGGTAGGCACAAACTTTTTTGTGAATTAATAGTTTTCAAATAAACCTTCCTAAAGGGTTACTATCTTCCATTTTTCTCATAGTGTTTCTTTCTAAAAAAGAGTTTTTTTTGCAAATTAAAGGTTCTCAAACATTTCAATTATTTTTTTTTTTAAAGAAAAAATGAATTGAAAAAACTTGTTCTCAAATTATTATTGAAATATGTAATTCATTCAAATATTTAAAATTTATATTCTTCTAATTCTTGTAATTTAGTCAATGAAATAAAAAGCATTTTAAATTTAATTCTCCTAATTTAATTCTTCTAATTATTGTATTTCTTGTAATTAGTTAATGAAATAAAAATTAATTTAAATTCAATTCAATTAATTTAGTTTATGAAATGAAAAACAATTTAATTTCAATTCTTCTAATTCTTGATATATTTCGATTTGGTGAATTTCATTGGGATAACATGAGTTGCTATAACAAGTTCAAATGGTGTTGTGGTTTGCATATATAGCATCATTTTCTGGGATTTGAGCTCTCATGCAGAGAAACTCCTTGTACCATTTTTATGTTGGATTAAGCCATGTCCATTTATTATTTTTAACGAGCTATTTCCCTTGATTGGTGAGTGTTTCATTTGTGAATTTTTGTTGGTAATGGTCAAGTAAGGATGGGTTTTAAAATTGCACTATTGTAAAGATTCAGAGTAAAGACTTTGAAGCTCCTTATCCTTGATATACAACAACAATGAAGGCATTGCTTGCAGATAGTCCTGTTGTTTGTGCAAGATCAAATATCCAGTTTGGGAATGGTATCATCCAACAATGTTGTTTCTGACCAAAAAAAGCTTGAAGCCTGAAGATGATAACATGGTTCTGAATGCTGTAACTTAAATTTCCAACAGATAAATATTGAATTCTACAAGCAGTTGGTAAGTTCCAACTTCCACACAATTGTTCAAAGACAAAAATAAAGCAATGTACTCTGAAACTTATATGTTCAATGTTCTGTCAACTCAAATCAGGGGTCCTCAAAATGTCCTTCATCAAATTCTCCAGACATTTCATCACCAATTTCTGCTTTTCTAACAACTACAAAACATAACAATTATCTCACATTCAATTGAATAATAGAAAACACTCCAAATGCAATGATCATCGACAATAATTGAAATTGCCAATAGCAAGTGTCAAATTTTCAAGTGATATAACAATTTGAAGCAATTGGTCTACTACATGCCCTTTTCTTTCATCTTGAACGCTTTTCAACAATAATAGAACTTGAATTTTTGCATAATTCATGACCTTGTCTTGACCTAATAGTTAACTCGAACATAAACACCAGCAAAATTCTGACCACAGTAGCCTGCCATATCCATAGTCAATAGTCAGCACCACATTGTTCTTTGTCTAGCATGGTAATTCAAAAAAGAAGAAGTTTGCAACGAATTCATTGAGTATCTGTGAAAGATCCATAGACCAACTACCTAAAATAACCTCTTATCAAACTGGTAACAGTACCATCCGAGGGCTAAATTTCAAAAGGGAGAGAAAATCCACTATTTCTTCGAATCTCCCTGTCTGCAAAAGGCACTTGTTAGCCTTGTCGGGCATAAGCCGAATGAAGAGCTCTGGCTAAGCATCGAGCTTTCTCTTATCCGTCAGTCCTTCGAACTGAATTTTGTCCAGTGCCTACAGCCATTGCCACAAACAATAATCATTATCTAAAATATTTCCTAAGCTTCAACCTCATCGAATTCTCTGGGAGAATTACCCTACATTTCAGATGGAAACAGGTACAAGGATTGGGAAATCAGATGTCGATAAGTCTGATTTTCTTTCATACATCGAATGAACTAGGGATTGGCATGGGACTGGAAATCAGATATTGATAAATCTATTTTTTCATACTTACAATAGATAAATTGTTGATTCATCCTAATTTCTTCATCCCCTGTGATCATAGCTTTGAACCCCACCTAATTATCTTAAAATATAACCCTACACTTTGGATGGGAAGGGAATGGGAGTTCAAAAATTAATAAATCTTAAATTTCATACTTACATCGGACGAATTACTGATGAGATCCCAGAGTAAAATCTCCTTGTTGTTATGGACAATGTTGATGATGAGACTGAGCAGCTGATTAATTTCAGCCTGAAAAGAAAAAGTCTCCACGCAATTCGACAATAGTGAGTAAAATCTCTTTGTTGTTGTAGAGAGTGTTTTCATACTTACATCAGACGAATTGCTGATGAGATCCCAGAGTAAAATCTCCTTGTTGTTCTAGAGAGTGTTGATGATGAGACTGAGCAGCTGATTAATTTCAGCCTGAAAAGAAAAAGTCTCCACGCAATTCGACAATAGTGAGTAAAATCTCTTTGTTGCTGTAGAGAGTGTTGATGATGAGGTTGAGCAACTGATTAATTTCAGCCTGAAAAGAAAAAGTCTCCACGCAATTCGAAAATAGTGCTACACCCTTTATTTACCAACGCCTAAGATCAAACCTTTACAATCAACTTCTCCTCTATTACAATAGTGCGGCAGAACAGAAATAGATGCAATTTTTTTTCATGTGTATTCCAATTCTCCTCTCCAATCCCTCTAAGAGGAGACCCATGTTATCTATATTATACATGCTCCCCATATGCGGTTCTTAGTAATTACTAAACAAAACTCCCACATTTTCACATAGAAATTGCCTTATATTTTGCATTATTGTTACGCACTTTCAACAAAATTTATAAATGATATTGATTTCTTCTTATATGTTTCTTACTTGTTGGACATTGGTGTGGAGAGGGTTGGAGTTGCAAGAAATAAAAAATTTGTAAGTTCCATGACACAACTGATCAATTCCAATGTCACTATTCTTTGGTTGGATTATTATATTAATCCAAGTGGATATTGGCGGCCACCCGCCT
Source organism: Pinus albicaulis (assembly GCA_034641835.2). Taxonomy (NCBI): domain Eukaryota; kingdom Viridiplantae; phylum Streptophyta; class Pinopsida; order Pinales; family Pinaceae; genus Pinus; species Pinus albicaulis. The sequence continues at coordinate 38,195 of JAXQQM020081813.1, forward strand.
ATTCGACTTGGGGCCCCACCATTGTTTCTTTAAGTTTTCAGTTTCCTTAATTATGGCATAATTTACTAATTTTAGCATCTTTTCAGGTCCTGAACTTCTAGAGTTGTTTTGAGGCCCTAAACGATGTTTTTTGGGTATCAAACCTCCAACAAAGATGAGTCTGTTTCATACTCAACATTAGCGACTAGTAGTTTTAGTCCTCGCTTATATCTTTCTAACGATTTATCATGTGCGTCAAAAGGAGATTGTATACCAAAGTTACGACCTTGGGAAATAGATGTACCAATTTACCCCAACGGGGCCCATATTCTGGCGTTTCATCTCCTAGGGTTAGGTTTTTGGATGTTTAGGGTTTTCCATTGTTTCTCAATAATATATTGGCATTCGAGCCTCATTGTAACAGGGACTTTAGAGGCCTGTAGCAACCACATCTCTTCTCAAAGATAAGCTACCAACACCTTAGCTAGTTTATTTCCATTCTGTCTATAAACAAATTTCAGTTCTTTGATATTAATGAAATGAAGTGTTATTTGCACTGCATTTTTATATTTATGGTTATATGTGTATTCAGTTGCGTTCCTGCATAAATCCGGATCAGTGGTATCAGAGCGGTCTGCTCTTTCTCGATCATTATTTGCATGTCCCCAACGAGGTCGGGGTATAAGGAGTTAGGGCTCGATCTGGTTGAACCTTTGCGAGATCAGCCTCGCAAACCCGAAAACCGTCCATGGGGGACGAAAAGAAAGATGAGGGAGCAGGAGATCATATCGAAATATTGATCTAGGAGGCCCTCGAAAAACAAAGGAACGCGGTGATGGATAACTTTGCCCAGATCCTTCAATGACTTCCCACTGGTAGCACATCTGCATCTAGCAACCACTCTGGAGGCGCAAATCCTTTTAAGGTACAAGTAAACTTTGACGTTCCCATATTTGAGGGCCAAATAGATGCAAACACTGTAGATTGATGGTTGAATCTATTAGAAGGATATTTATCAGTTCATGACTTTTCCGACCGGGAAAATATTATTTTTTCACTCCTCAAAGCTACCCCTCATGTCAAGGACTGGTGGGAAGCCTACTGTGAGAAAAAGGATGAGGGGGAACCCTGTTTTTTCTCGGTTGTACGCACTTGGAATTCTTTCCGAGATTCCATCAAGGAAAAATATTATCCCATGGGGAGCTATGAGGACAAGTACATACAATGGAATACACAGTAGTAGCAAAGTGACCAGGATGTGCATGAGCTAACGAATCTGTTCCATACCTTGAGCACAAAGTTGGGTATCAAAGATTCAGAGAAACATTTGGTGCTGAAGTACCGTAGTTGTATCAACATATACATTTAGGAGGAAATGGAGTTCCTATACATCTCCTCACTTGGTACGACATACTGGTATGCTGCCAAGATTGAGCAGAAATTCAAATAGAAGAAGTGAGACTTTCAATCTGCAAATCAAAAGAAAGGGAAAGGTGCCCCCAAACTGCAAAACAAAGGACAAAGCCAAGGCACGACGACCCAAGATAACCTATTGAAGCCACAAGCAAAGAAAAACCCCACGAAGTCGAAGAAGGACACGGGAAAGTGGTGTGAGTTCCATAAGAGCTCCACTCACAACACAAGTGAGTGTCGGGCCAAGTAGTCACTGATGGCCGAGATGAGGGTTTTTGAATTGGATGCATGCTCCGACTCTGAATCAGAACTCGACATGGGGAATGTCAAAGGGAATCATATTATTGATGCGGATCCCAACGCCACCGTTTCCACTACAAAGATCCAGAAGGAGGAACCAGAAGATCCAGAGGAGGATGAGTGTCTCTTCCACTCTCATATGTGGGTAAAGGGTTCCCCGCTACAGTTCATTGTCAACAGTGGGAGCAAAAAGAACCTCATTTCAGCAGAGGTCATGAAGAGTTTTGGCTTGCTGACCATGACACACCCACAACCGTACACCATCGGGTGGCTTCACCAAGGACAGGATATCCGCATGAACCATCAGTGCTAGCTTCCCTATAACATAAATCCCTTCACATATGAGGTATTATGTGACATTTCTCCTCTTGATGTTTGTGATGTATTATTAGGCCAACCATACTTGTGGAAGCGACATACTATATATGAGTCCTGACCTTGCGTTGTTATTGTTACTTTGGGCAATAAGTTGTACATGATACTAGAGGTACCACCGCTTGTGACTATCTCTTTGGTTATTGCAAAAAAATGCAGTAAGATCATTTCCAAAACCGGGAAATTTGTTTTCCTGATGATCCGCCCCCAGGGAAAGAAGAAGACTGTGGGCACGACCTCCAGAGAGAGCTCCTCTGCACGACAACAACAAATGGAAAAGGTCATGGAGGAGTACGGGGACATCTTCACCTTACCCATAGGGGGGCCTCTGCACTATCAGGTCAAGCACCCTATCGATCTGACCCTAGATGCACCACTGCCCAATGGACTGATCTATCGGTGCTCTGTTCTGGAGAACGATGAAATCATATTTTCCCTCAATCATACCATTCTAATGGGGAAGGGTTCATTCGTTCTTTGCGACGAAGTGTTTGTAGGGCAACAAAAGCCATAATCCTCATCCCATTTTCATGACCCAGAAAGGGATTTATGAATTTGTTTGCAGATTTAGAAGAAAATGGGGAGATAGATGGGTTTGAGGCAGGGGTCCCCAAATGAAGACGAGGAAGGTCCACATTCAAAGTTATTGTGTTAATATTTTCCCTCAATTGGGGATTCACTCGTTCTTTGTAAGAAATGGGAAAAATAAATAAATCGCCATGCCATTTTCATGACCTATAAGTCACTAAATACAAAACATTGTGGAAACTGCAATGGGATTTGTTGATTTATAAGAAAAGAAAGAAAATTTTGTGGAAATTGCAAAGGGATTTGCAGATGGAGACATAGATGGGTTCTAGGCAGGGTCCTCGGATGAAGACAAGAGATCTCTAGGTTCACGGGATCTAGAGGATTTAGATGAGTACAACATGAGGATATTGATGGTTACCTCCTCCAAACCTTCTGAGTAACAATGCAATGTCTGCCGTAAGACACCCACAAGCTTGATTGCAGTCACTTCTTCTTCCACTGAGAGCAAAGATATTTTGACGAGACCCATTAAAAAATTCTATCAGTTCCTTTGAGAGGCTATTTAGAATTCAGTGCTTGTCTGGTGAGTACCAAATCAACATCTTAGGGTTTTATTTATTTATTTTCTTATTTACATTTTTTGGGTGGGTATTTGAACCCATTTTACATATTTTTCAACATGTTAAGGGGTGTCCCAAAATTATGGTCTTCCCAACTGATGTTCAACAATGCAAGGAAAAGTGTTGGCATAATGTTGTAACCATGTATTTAAAATGTTATGCTCGCAAAAATGACCATGAAAGTGAAAAAATTCACTATAGGTACCACTGCTAGAACATGGGCAACAAGTCTCGTAAGCATTCATGATGTTTATGTAGATTTTGGTCATAATTTTATACATATATACTATACCTTTCAAGGTATTGAAGTAGCAAATATTTTGATTTCCATTTTAATTTTTTCTGAACAATTGTTTTCCTCTTTTCCATCTTGGTTTGTACCAGGGTATCAATTTCTATACAAGCGCCAATTTTGACTGATTTTGTTTTAGATAACTGTGTTGTCAACATGTCTATGCCTATGTGAATGTGGAAGTTTTGGCCATTATCTCAGTATGATCAAGGGAGTGTACCTATACGTGTGTTAATGGTTTTGTAGAGAGTGTATGGATTCATTGGATTAAAAAAAAATAGATATTAAGTGACATAGTTATATTTCAGTAAATTTTTTGGTTCAAAGGGACATATTTTAATAAAATAATGGCGGGTTGGTCTGTTGATGAGTAAATTTATTGCCGATCTTCTCTCTCTGTAAAAATGTGTTATTGAATATGAAATAACACCACAACTATTTTTATTTGTATTGAGTCTATTTTATATAATTAAAGTTATAAAATATTTGTCTGTGGCACTGTCTTTATCTAGGTATTTCCATATATTCCTTCTTCTCTAGCCCTCTATTTATTAAGGCATTTAGTATAAACCTTCCCCACTATATTCCACTCCCCTTTAGTTCATCACTTCAAGATGCACAGTTCCGAACTATATTCATGGTCACTTCTTTTTGGATGTCGTTTTTCATTTTAACTTCACTCTAATGAAATGGAACGGTCTTGTTTGTCTTTTCAGTTTTGGAAAAAACTTACAATCTCCTCAACAAAAAGATATCAAGAGAGAAGAAGAAGAAGAGGAAATCCATTGTTACTCCTTATTGTAAGGATATTTTGGACACGCGATGAAAATGGAACATAATTGTGTGTATCTACCTTGTATTGGGAAGGTATCTCCTTAGCTCATGGAGTTTATTTATGTAATGCTTTTTGAATACAACTATTTGTCAAACAAATTGTAAGAAATCATTAACATGCCTAACATAATCCATTACCTCGGCTCAATAATTGCAATCCACATGATAGTTTATAGCTTTCCCTGACATAATTGAGGAACAAACAATGATCTCCAACATTAAGCTTTATTACATGTAATTTTTAAGTAATCATATTATCTTAATGTCTTGGCATGCACCAATATGTGTCAAATCAAAGGTCAGGGTTAGGTCATTAAACTAATACGACAATATAAGACGTTATTAATAATGTATATAACTTTCTAGAGTTGATGATTTTTAGAGGGTTGGTATGTATAGTTGTATTAATGGATATGCATCCTTGGTTTAAGCCTAAAGTATGCTTGTTGCAACAATAATATACAATTTCAAAGTGTTCTCGAGACAGTAGTAACACCTAAATTTTTTGTGGTCCTCTCGTGACTTTTCCTATGTGTGATATTTCTTTTGGCACTAGGGTTGTGGACTACCATCAAAGACGTGATTATTGTACCCCCATTACAATTTTATGTTTATTTGTAAGACCTTGAATCTTTTATTAGATCTTCTTTCATCTTGTTTTAGAGGAGTGGCCCTCGCACTCCCACTAGTTATTGACACAAATATACTTAATTGTCTAGTTGAAATTTTTATGGTCATTTGTTGGACATTAAGAAAATTATAGTATCTTGTCTTATCTTATCTCCACTCTTCAATTTATGTTGAATGTGTGTATTCTTATAGTATCTGCAAATATATTATTGTAAGAATCTATGATGGCCCCAACATTAATAATTGGACCTTAACAAAACTGTTTACATTTACAGTTACTAAGACCTTGACATATTATAAGCATAATGTTATATTCCTTGAAAATTGAGATATTTAAAAATCACCGGTATATTAAGATAAGTTGGCTTGATTTGGTTTTATTGTGGTTTATAAGTGCAACATGTTAACAAGAACATGATGCTATTTCAATCTTTCAATCAACCAATAAATATCATTAACACCAATATTTGTACAAGGGGTGCAATGCGCCTAGGTTATGATAAGAGGAGCATACAAAGATGTTAATTTTGCCATTTAGTATTTAAAAATGAGCTCTAATGGATGTTTATTTATACATCTACAATGATAAAATGTGGGTCCAAGTGTCCACATTAAGGGATCTAGTAATATTTACATTAAAAACAATTGTAAAAGATTTTGAAATCAAATATTGATATGATTTACATCCAATTCAACATCTATGTTTCCCATATTTATTTCTAAGTTCTGTTTTAGTGGTCAGTGTCAGTCGCTGCCTCCCTATCAGGTCCTATGGTTTGTGCAAACAATGTAAAGAGTGACTTCAGGAAGGAAATTCATGATGGCTAAATGGAGAAAATCTGGAACATCCATCTACAATTAATAGATATCTTCTTATCATTTCAATGAAAATTTATAAATGATATTGATTTCTTCTTATATGTTTCTTACTTGTTGGACATTGGTGTGGACATGGTTGGAGTTGCAATAAATAACAGAGTTGTAGATTCCATGACATAGCTGATCAATCCCACAATTTTATGATGTCACTATCCTTTGGTTGGATTATTATACTGTTTTGTATTTGAGAACTTCTGGAATCTACAATTTTATGATGTCACTATCCTTTGGTTGGATTATTATACTGTTTTGTAGTTGATAACTTCTGGAATCATGTGTAGAATGATTGAAGAGCTTGACATTTCGGGTGAACACTTCACCCATCTTCAGGAGAAAGCTTAGAGATTGAAAGGAGGAGAGCATACCTTGAAGGCTTAAATATGAAAGATTCTGGCTCAGAATTTCAACTAAGATGAGAAAGAAACCAAAAATAGCCGTTAGAGACGGATAATAATTTAATTTGAAATTGAAATTAATTGTAATATTTTATATAACTAATTCCTTAAAATGAGATAGTTGTTAGGGAATTTTATACTAATTAATAGAATAAATCAAAGGTAGTTTAAGGGAAGTCAAAATTAGGTTAAAAAAATCATAATATTGCCTTTAGAGAAGGATTAAAGAATGAATAATTAATTTGATAAAAATAATAGCTAATTCCATATATGAAGAAATTAGGATTATTGGGATTAGTAAAGAAGGATAAAAGAATGAAAACATAATTTGATAAAATAAATAAATCCCTATATGAAGAAATTAGTATTATTGGGCTTGGTCACAAAGGTAAGAGTTAAATTTAAGATAGATACAAAGAATTAAAATAATAATTGAAATAAGATTTAATATTTACAATCGGATAAATTAGTTGATTAGATAGAAATAAGATAAATATAGACGAATGGGTGGGACAGATATTTTTATTATTAAATTTGATATAAATAACCAATTACATATATGAAGAAATTATAATTATTGGGATTACTAGCAAAGGGATTATTTGGTGGGATTGAGATTTTTAAAATTAAATAATTTGAAAACAAATTCCAAATATGAACAATTCAGGGTTTGTTAATTGAAATCGAAGCATCATAATAATTTTAATGGTGAAGATGGTTATCAATTAAGCCAGTCCTACCCACGGTCCACTTCCTATCTTCCTCCATTCATAATTTTGTCCCTTCCTAACCTGATTTAATATTAAAATATCTATCCCTTTGTTCTTCTATCTTTAATTTTACTTGTATCTAATCAACTAATTTTATCATTTTAGTAATTATATCTTATTCCATTTATCAATAATTTTGAATTTAATCCTTTTTATTGATCGGCCTAATCAATTTTAAATTTAACTCTCATCTTTTACCCTTTTGACTAATCCCAATTACCATGAATTCTTCATATTTGGAATTGGTTTTAAAATTATTTAATTTTAAAAATCTCAATCCCACCCATTCTTCTATCTTTAATTAAATTAAACTTTATTCAAATTAATAAATTTAAACCTTTTTATCTATCTTTCTATTTATTTTTAATTTAACTTTTATCTTTCACCTTTGCGAGTAATCCCAATAATTATAATTTCTTCATATATGGAATTAGTTATTTATATAAAATTTAATAATAAAAATATCTATCCCACCCATTCTTTTATCTTTATCTTATTTCTATCTAATCAATTAATTTATCCTATTGTAGATATTAAATCTTATTTCAATTATTATTTTAATTCTTTTTATCTATCTCAAATTTAACTCTTACCTTTGTGATTTAGTTATTTTATCAAATTAAGTTTTCATTATTTTATCCTTCTCTAACCATGTACTTCATATATAAAATATGCCAATGCACATCTTATGTAAAAAAATTTAATAGAAACTATGTATATATTTATATATTATTTTAAAAAATAAAAATTTACTATTTAACACTAAGAAATACTTTTAAAACATATTTTTTAAGACAAGATCAATATTTTTTTTTTAAACATTTAAATCATCTTAAAAAAATCTCTTAAACTAAGCAACATTCTTTTAAGGCAAAATATTAAACATTTAAAATGTATTAAACAAAAATGTAGTAAGGGAGTTGCTTTGGCGCTAACAGCAAATACATTTTATTTCGTCGAAATTGGGCCGCAATAGAGACGTCATGTTTTCGCTCAATCATACCATTATAATGTGGAAGGGTTCATTCGTTCTTTTCGATGAAGTGTTTGTAGGGAAACAAAAGCCATAATCCTCATCCCATTTTCATGACCCAGATAAGGATTTATGAATTTGTTTGTAGATTTAGAAGAAAATGGGGAGATAGATGGGTTTGAGGTAGGGGTTCCCAAATGAAGACAAGAGAGGTCCAGATTCAAAGTTCTTGTGTTCGCATTTTCCTTCAATTGGGGATTCATTCGTTCTCTGTAAGAATTGGCAACAAAAACAATAATCCTCATGCCATTTTCATGACCTATAAGTCACTAAATACAAAACATTGTGGAAACTGCAATTGGATTTGTTGATTTATAAGAAAAGGAAGAAAATTTTGTGGAAATTGCAAAGGGATTTGCAGATGGAGACATAGATGGGTTCTAGGCAGGGTCCTCAGATAAAGACCAGAGATCTAGATTCACAGGAGCTAGAGGATTTAGATGAGTACAACATGAGGATATTTATGGTCACCTCCTCCAAACCTTCTGAGTACCAGTGCGATGTATGCTGTAAGACACCCACAAGCTTGACTGCAGTCACTTCTTCTTCCACTAAGAGCAAAGATATTTTGACGGGACCCATTAAACAAGTATACTAGTTCCTTTGAGAGGCTATTTAGAATTCAGTGCTTTTCCAACGAGTCTTCAAATCAACATCTTAGGGTTTCATTTATTTATTTTCTTATTTGAATTTTTTGGGTGGGTATTTGAACCCATTTTACATATTTTTCAACATGTTAAGGGGATTCCAAAAATTATGGTCTGCCCAACTGATGTTAATAATATGGAGTATTTTGATTATCAATGGACAAAAATGCAAGGAAAAATGTTGGCATAATTTTGTAACCATGTACGTGAAACAATTCACTATAGGTACCACTGTTAGAATAGGGGAAACAATTCCTATAAGAATCCATGATGTTTTTGTATAATTTGGTCATAATTTTATGCATATATACTATACCTTTCAAGGTATCGAAGTAGAAAATATTTTGATTTCCGTTTTTATTTTTTCTAAACAATTGTTTTCCTCTTTTCCATATTGGTTTGTACCAGGGTATCTGATCTGAAAATGGGTTTGATAACTTGTTATGTTTTTCAATAACCTCCCACTCAGTTAAACAAATAAAAGATCTAGATTATACTTGACAATTTGCCGAATTTATGCTTGAAAGTGGTGTATGATTTTTAAATGTTTAAGTGTCTTAAGTCCATTTTTTCTTGTTGAAATTTAACATGTATAGAAACAAAATAATGCAGAAATAAAAAATCCACACAAAACAACAAAATTAAACTAGGATTTTGCCCAAATATCGTGAAATACATCTCCTTCAGCTTTTGTCATCTTGACTTGGCTCTTTGGGATTATGGTAAAGTTTATTTTACAAGTTACACACTTAAATCCAATGGATAATAAACTGATCCAAAGGGCTTATAATACCATCTATATCCCTGTCATGGCTGTCATCACTTTGCAAACAGTTTTAGGCTCCCTTAGACTCTATAAACACTTTTAGTCTATCATCACTCTGCAAACAACTTTAGCTACACTGAGCTTCTTCATGGAACTAAATCCTTCATATTTCTATTTATGTCCCTAAAATCACAGCTATTGTATCCAACACACATAAGACACCAAATATCGACTGATAATTTTCTCAAAACGAGTGTTTCATCCCCAAACTAGGCCTTCCTCCACGGTTTGCCTAGGTTTGCCCAAAAGTTCCCTTCAGATTCTTGAGATCTAGAAGTCATCAAATGGATCTGAAAACCCATTCATTGGATAAATAATGCCAAAATTGGTCAGGATAGACTATTTATTCACTGAAAATGGCCTCCAGATTCTTTTGTTTTGCGTCCAACACCTATCGACACCCCTTGGCACTAGGGTCACTGAAAACTTCTCTGATGGGTTATCAACCTCTACAAGTCCTCAAAATATTCTGCAACCTCATTTAATTGATTCAAAATGCTGATTACAGTCAGAAATGACTATTGGTTCGTTGCATCTGGTCTCTAGCTGGCTTGGCTAGGCCCTGAACCGTTGCTGGCAAAAGTTAGCACTGATGGCCCTTGGAACTATATTGAAGCTTCTTGGATTTATAAAGTCCTCTACAGGCTCTGCAAACCATCTCATTAGTTTTAGAACATTTGAAATGTCCGAATTTACTAGTGGATTTCTAAATAAGGCCTCTAGCTCCCCTGGCTAGGCCTCAAATTGTTGCTGCCTCCTGGTGGCCCCTTAAAATTTGTTGAAGAAGAAACTTGATTAGAAGCTCTCTGATCGCTTTGCAACCTACTCCATTGAGTATGGAATGTTGGAGAGTCAAAATTGACTATTGACACTCCAAAATTGGGTGAATCTAGCTCCAGATAGATCCAAAACAAATTTTTCTCAGTGTCCCCTACGTCAGCTCCACCAAAATTGGAGCACTGGACTTAACTCCAGTTAGATTTGGATTCCCGCCTAAATTTGGTTGCTCTGTCTAAAAAAAAAGTCACCAAAAAAAACCGTTAGCATTTAATGGGCTATCGGGTCATGTGAATAGGACTTTTGAAACTTTTTGGGTTTAATAAAAAATGGAGTGGATACCGATGGCGGATGTGCTATCTCTTAACATGTGACCACGTAAATGGTGGAGGCGGGTTTGTTGTGAAGATCGCCTATTAACTACCACCGAGAACCTTGGCTTAAACCATGTGACCACTTCACGTCCGACGGTTGCATAAGTGTTGGTTATGACGTTTGGCCCTAGTTTACGGGCTAACAGTCCTATGGGGGGGTTGGCGCCTCGGGGCTGGCCTCCCAAACCCCAAAATGTGCATGCCATAAAGTTTAAATATAACCACGCTCCATTGTTGTAAGAACTACCATACAACCCAACGGTAAAGCGTGGGCGTATGCGCGAGGAGGTCGGCTGCTCGATTCTCGGGAACTCAAAAAAATTTTACCACTTCATTCCTGGGCCACGTGGCGGCCTCTAGGCCTGCCACGTGGCAACCTGCAATTGGTCCAAAAAATCAAAAGTCAACCAATTTCCCAATGAGCCTATGCCACTTGTCGAACATCGATTAGCCCATACAAAATGTTTTAGGGAATATTCCTTTTTTTTTTAATTTCCCAAAATGCCAAGTCAAACTTGGTCAAAGTCCAGTTTTTGCAGTTTATTGGACTTTTCAAATTGCGAAAACTTCTTCATACGATGTTGGTTTTTCGAACTGTTTGCGGTGCTGAAATCAGGAAGACGAGAGCTATCCAGTCGCTTAGGTTCGGCACACTTCCGAACACTTTGAATTTTCAGCTATCATTCTGGTTCATGATCCAGTTTTGATCAGTATCAATTTCTATTCAAGCGCAATTGTTGACAGATTTTATTTTAGATAACTGTGTTGTCACCATGTCTATGCCTATGTGACCATGGAAGTTTTGGCCATGATCTCAATATCAACGAGGGAGATTACCTATACGTGTGCTAATGGTTTTGTAGAGAGTGTATGGATTCATTGGATTAAAAAAAAAATAGATATTAGGTGAAATAGTTCTATTTATGTTAATTTTTTGGTTCAAAGGAATATATTTTAATAACATAATGGTGGGTTGGTCTATTGATGATTAAATTTATTGTTGATCTTATTTATATGTAAAACTCCCTCTGTAAAACTGTGTTGTTGAATATGAAATAAAAACACAACTATTTTTATTTGTATTGAGTCTATTTTATATAATTAAAGTTATAAAATCTTTGTCGGCGGCATTGTCTTTGTCTAGGTATTTCCATATATTCCTTCTTCTCTAGCCCTCTATTTATTAAGGCCTTCAACATAAACATTCCCCACTATATTCCACTCCCCTTCAGTTCATCACTTGAAGATGCATAGTTTCGAAATGTATTCATGGTCACTTCTTTTTGGATGTCGCTTTTCATTTTAACTTCACTCTAATGAAATGGGACGATCTTGTTTGTTTTTTCTGTTTTGGAAAAAACTTACAATCTCCTCAACACAAAGAGATCAAGAGAGAAGAAGAAGAGGAAAGCCATTGTTACTCCTTCTTGTAAGGATATGTTGGACCCACGATGAAAAGAGCACATAATTGCATGTATCTACCTTGTATTGGGAAATTATTTCCTTAGCTCATGGAGTTTATTTATGTAATTCGTTTTCAATACAACTATTTGTCAAGAAAATTGTAAGAACTCATTAACACGCCTAACATAATCCATTACCTTGGCTCAATAATTTCAATCCACATGATAGTTTATAGCTTTCCCTGACATAATTGAGGAACAAACAATGAGCTCCAACATTAAGCTTTATTACATGTAATTCTTACATAATCATATTATCTTAATTTCCTCGCATGCAATAATATGTGTCAAAGCAAAGGTCAGGGTTAGGTCATGAAACTGATACAACCATCTAAGGCAGTATTAATAATATATATGATTTTCTAGAGTTGATGATTTCTAGCGGGTTGGTATGTGTAGTTGTATTAATGGATATGTAGCCTTGGTCTAAGCCTGAAGTATGCTTGTTGCAACAATAATATATGGTTTCGAAGTGTTCTGGAGACAATAGCAACACCTAAATTTTTTGTGGTGCTCTCGTGGATTTTCCTATGTGTGGCATTCTTTTTTTGGCACTAGGGTTGTGGACTCCCATCAAAGACGTGATTCTTGTACCCGCATTACAATTTTATGTTTAGTTGTAAGACTTTGAATCTTATATTAGATCTTCTTTCATCTTGTTTTAGAGGAGTGGCCCTCACACTCCCACTAGTTATTTCCACAAAATATACTTAACTGTCTAGTTGAAATTTTTATGGTCACTTGTTGGACATTAAAAAACTTATATTATCTTGTCTTATCTTATCTCCACTCTTCAATTTATGTTCAATGTGTGTATTATTATAGTACCTGTAAATATATTATTGTAATAATTTATGACGGCCCCAACATTAAGAATTGGACCTTAACAAAACTTTTTACATTTAAAGTTACTAAGACCTTGACATATTATAAGCATAATGTTATATTCCTTGAAAACTGAGATACTGAAGAATCACCGGTATATTAAGACAAGTTGGTTTGATTTGGTTTCATTGTGGCTTATAAGTGTGACATGTTAACAAGAACATGATGTTATTTCAATATTTCAATCAACCAATAAATGTCATGAACACCAATATTTGTACAAGGGGTGCAATGCACCTAGGTTATGATAAGAGGAGCATACAAAGCTGTTAACGTTGCTATTTAGTATTTACAAATGAGATCTAATGGATGTGTATTTATACATCTACACTGATAAAATGTAGGTCCAAGTGTAATGCACAAATTGACTTAGGCTGACACATATGTCATAATATAATGATCCACATGAACCATAACATAGCCACACTAAGGGATCTAGTAAACTTTACATTAAAAACAATTGTAGAAGATTTTGAAATTGAATAATGATATGATTTACATCCAATGCAACATCTATGTTCCCCATATTTATTTCTAGGTTCTGTTTTAGTGGTCACTGCCTCCCTATCAGATCCAATGGTTTGTGTGAGTAATGTAAAGAGTGACTTTAGGAAGAAAATTCATGATGGCTAAATGGAAAAAATATGGAACAACCATCTACAAGTAATACATATCTTCTTGTCATTCTCAACGAAAATTTATAAATGATATTGATTTCTTCTTATATGTTTCTTACTTGCTGTACATTGGTGTGCAAAGGGTTGGAGTCGCAAGAAATAACAGAGTTGTAAGTTTCATGACACAACTGATCAATCCCACGATTTTATGATGTCACTATTCTTTGGTTGGATTATTATATTAATCCAGGTGGATATTGGTGGCCACCCACCTATTCCCCTTGGGGCCCCACCATTGTTTCTTTCATTTTTTCAGTTTCCTTAATTATTGCACAGTTTACTATTTTTAGCAGATTTTCAGGTCTTGAACTTCTAGAGCCGTTTTGAGGCCCTAAACGACGTTTTTGGGCATCAAACGTCCAACAAATATGAGTCTGTTTCAGACTCATTATTAGCGACTAGTGATTTTAGTCCTCGTCTATATCTTTCTAACGATTTATCATGTGCATCAAACAGAGATAGTATGTCAAAGTTACGACCCTGGGAAATAGATGCACCAATTTACCCCAACGGGGCCCATATTCCGATGTTTCATCTCCTAGGGTTAGGTTTTTGGATGTTTAGGGTTTTCCATTGTTTCTAAATAATATATTGGCATTCGAGCCTCATTGTACCAGGGAATTTAGAGGCCTATAGCAACCACATATCTTCTCAAAGATAAGCTACCAATGCCTGAGGTAGTTTATTTCCATTCTGTCTGTAAACAAATTTCAGTTCTTTGATATTAATAAAATGAAGTGTTATTGCCGCTGCATTTTTATATTTATGGTTATATGTGTATTCAGTTGCATTCCTGCATACATCTGGATCAGTGGTATCAGAGTGGTCTGCTCCTTCTCGGTCATTCTTTGCATGTCCCCAATGAGGTTGGGGTATAAGGAGTTAGGGCTCGATCTGGTTGACCCTTTGCGAGATCAGCCTCGCAAAACTGAAAACCGTCCATGGGGGATGAGAAGAAAGATGAGGGAGCAGGAGATCATATCGAAATATTGATCTAGGAGGTCGTCAAAAAACAAAGGAATGTAATGATGGATAACTTTGCCAAGATCCTTCAATGACTTCCCACTAGCGGCGCATCTGCATCCAGCAACCACTTTGGAGGCGCAACTCCTTTTAAGGTACAAGTAAACTTTGACATTCCCATATTTAAGGGCCAAATAGATGCAAACACTGTAGATTGATGGTTGAATCTATTAGAAGGATATTTATCAGTTCATGAATTTTCCGACTAGGAAAATATTATTTTTTCACTCCTCAAAGTTACCCCTCATGTCAAGGACTGGTGGGAAGCCTATTGTGAGAAAAAGGACGAGGGGGAACCCTGTTTGTTCTCGGCCGTACCCACTTGGAATTATTTCCAAGATGCCATCAAGAAACAATATTATCCTGTGGGGAGCTATGAGGACAAGTACATACAATGGACTATGCAGTGGTAGCAAAGGGATCAGGATGTGCATGAGCTAACAAATCTATTCCATACCTTGCGCACAAAGTTGGGTATCAAAGATTCAGAGAAACATTTGGTGCTGAAGTATCGCAGTTGTATGGACATATACATTTAGGAGGAAATGGAGTTTCTAGACATCTCCTCACTTGGTACGACATACCGGTATGTTGCCAAGATCGAGAAGAAATTCAAACAGAAGAAGTAAGACTTTGGATCTTCAAATCAAATAAAGGGAAAGGTGCCCCCAAACTGCAAAACAAAGGACAAAGCCAAGGCATGGCAACCCAAGATAACCTATCGAAGCCACAAGCAAAGAAAAACCCCACGAAGCCAAAGAAGGACACAAGAAAGTGGTGTGAGTTCCATAAGAGCTCCACTCACAACACAAGTGAGTGTCGGGCCAAGTAGTCACTGATGGCCGAGATGAGGGTTTTTGAATCGGATGCATGCTCCAACTCTGAATCAGAACCCGACATGGGGAATGTCAAAGGGAATCAGATTGTTGATGTAGAGCCCAACGCCACCGTTTCCACTACAAAGATCCAGAAAGAGGAACTGGAAGATCCAGAGGAGGATGAGTGTCTCTTCCACTCTCATATGTGGGTAAAGGGTTCACCACTACAGTTCATTGTCGATAGTTGGAGCCAAGAGAACCTCATTTCAGCAGAGGTCATGAAGCGTTTTGGCTTGCCGACCAAAACACACCCACAACCATACACCATCGGGTGGCTTCACCAAGGACAGGATCTCCATGTCAACCAGTAGTGCTAGCTTCCCTACAACATCAAGCCCTTCACAGATGAGGTATTATGTGACATTGCTCCTCTTGATGTTTGTGATGTATTATTAGGCCAACCATACTTGTGGAAGCGACATACTATATATGAGTCCTGAACTTGCGTTGTTATTATTACTTTGGGCAATAAGTTTTACAGGATACCAAAGGTACCACCGCCTACAACTATCTCTTTGGTTACTACAAAAAAATGCAGTAAGATCATTTCCAAAACTGGAAAATTTTTTTTCTTGATGATCTTCCCCCAGGGCAAGAAGAAGACTGTGGGCACAACCTCTATATAGGGCTCCTCCGCTCGAAAATAAAAAATGGACAAGGTCATGGAGGAGTACGGGGACGTCTTCACCTTACCCACAGGGGGGCCTCTGCACTATCAGGTCAAGCACCCTATCGATCTGACCCCAGATGCACCGCTGCCCAATTGATTGATCTATCAATGCTCTGTTCTAGAGAACGATGAAATCAAGAGGCAGATTCAGGAGCTACTGCAGAAATGTCACATCTAGCCTAGTTCATCGCCCTGTGGGAGCCCGATCATCGCTGGTGCAGAAGAAGGATGGGACTTGGAGACCCTGTATTGACTATAGGGTGCTGAATAATATCACTATTCGGAATAGGTACCCGATCCCATAAATTGATGACCTTATGGATCAACTCAAAGTGGTGAAAAATTTCAACAAGATCGACTTGAAGTCTGGGTATCACAAGGTACCAATCGAACCCTCCGATGTGTGGAAGACTGCCTTCAAAGACATGGAGGGCCTTTTTGAATGGCTGGTCATGTCTTTCGGGTTGACGAATGCTCCCGCAATCTTCATGAGGCTGATGGACGACATCTTGCCGCCATTCACCAACTCATTTGTAGTAGTGTACTTGGATGACATCTCGATCTTCAACTAGACTTGGGAAGAGCACCTCCACCACATCCGACAGGTCCTCCAAACGCCGTTGCAACACAAGTTGTGTGCCAATTTGGAGAAGTGCACTTTTGGCATGAACCAGGTTCAGTATCTGGGATACATTATTGATGAATAGGGGGTGCATGTGGATCAAACCAAGATCCAAGTAATTCGGGATTGGCCTGCCCCAACCACTCTAACAGAGCTTCGCAGCTTTCTGGGTCTTGCTAATTTCTACCATAGGTTCATGTTGGTATTCTCTCATATCACTTGGATCTTGAGTCAATTCACCAAGGGAGGAGTGCACGAAAGCAAAATTCTTTTGGTCAGGATCTCAACAGAAGGCGTTTGTAGAATTGAAACATCGCCTTTGCTGTGCCCCAGTGCTCACATTACCAGACTTGCAAGAACCATTTGAGATCGAAACAGATGCCTCTAAATATGCTATTGGGGAAGTTCTTACTCAACAGGGGAATCCAGTGGCATATCACAGTGAGACATTGTTCGAGAGAGTCCGCAAGTATCCCACTTATGACAAAGAAATGTATTCCATTGTGCATGCGTGTCGCCAATGGAAGCATTACATTTTGGGGAAGAAAACGGTTCATCCACACAGACCACCAAACCCTGCAGTTCATACAGACACAAGGGAAGTTGCATAACGATAAACTGTATTTGGAATCAACTGATCGACCATTTCTAAAATTGACGGAGTCATGATGCAAACTATTTAAATTTGCAGAACAGCAATTTTTAATCTGCAGAAAATAAAAATTTTCTACACTAATCAAACTTCCAGAAAAACTTAAAATAACCTTCACCTTGCAAACTGTTCCCATCGCGAATTCTACCATTCTGAAACCAACTTTTTCCCATGCTGAATTGTGTGTTCTCCTTGCTTGCACTGCTTTGCTTTAACACTTCATCCACTGCATTGGCTGACCCAAAAGGTAATTTTCACAACATAACATCATCTTCTTTGAAAGAAAAACTGTTATCGAACTAAGACAAATCATTAGCAACATCATAAAAAGGCGAATGCTCAAAATATGGTCGTTTCAACATTAACAAAGTTAGACTTTGACTTGCATTAACCAGTCTTTTCAATTGAATTGCATGGAGTAAAGAAGATTCCAGCTTCTTCTTGTGAGCTCTCACAATGTACTCTTTACCATCTTTGAACAAGTGATACTTGTTTTCATGGCAATGAAATATGGCCTTCCTGTCAAATAAGTAAGGACTTCCCAAAACAATACCTGAGATATCAAGCGACACCACATCAAGTTCAACTGTGACAATAAAGTGTGAAGTTATGGCAAAGCGCAACATGCACTTCCTTGAAACTTGCAAATTGGCATCCTTGCATATCCATCCAAGTGGATAAGGCTTCAGATGTGGAATGGTATCAAGTTTAAGATGCTTGACCAAGTCTTCAGATATAAGATTTGCTTGTGACCCACTATCAAATAATGTGTCAATTTTGGTATGTTTTGAAATTACCCTCACATGGAAAAGCTCTATCCTCCTCTTTTCTTCACGAGTATCTTTGTGACAATTCAAAGATCTAGAACTGGGAGTTGTGTCTTGCACCACTTCTTTCCCCTTAATGTTCTTTAAAACCATGGCGATGCTTTTTGTCTCATCTCCTGAGTCTGACCCTAAGTCTTGCTCAACTGTTGCTACAATTTTCTCCTTTTCTTTGGTCTTGTTTTTGTTCTTGTATTTTTCTGGTTTCAGTTTAGGATGAAGCTTCCAACAATGATCTTCATCATGACTTGTCTTTCAACAGTTCTTGCAAAATAACTTTCCTTTTTCTTTTCTTGAATTTGCAACTCTCTTCTTTCCTTTGTTTTTGAAATTACTATCCTCATCAAAAGTATTCTTTGCTCTAGCTTCTAAATGTGTAGCCTGCACACAGACTTTATATAAGCTGGTAGGATTGAACATTAGAATAGTATGTTGAAGGTAATTGTGAAAACCTCCTATGTATTTCAACAAGGTGTCTTGACTTTGTAAGTCTACTCCAAGTAGAAGTGCTCTCCTTCTAAACTCTTGGGTATAATATTGCACATTTTGACCCTTAAGTTGCCTAAAATTTTTCCAATTCATGATTTCTTTCTGAATATGAGCAAGAGGATAAAACTGTTTCTTAATAGCAGTAATAAACTCATTCCAAGTTAGAGTTATCTTACCATGATTTTTAATTTCCTCCCTGGTCTTGGCTTCCCACCAAACCAAAGCTGCTCCATCCATTCTCAATGAGGCTAATTGGATTTTTGTGTCATCATCATGCAAATTCTGAATTCTTAGATATACTTCCAACTGTCTAATCCAATTATCCAATTTTTATGCATTCACATCACCATTAAACATTGGAAACTCAAACTTTACATCAAGTTTTAACAAATGATTTCTAAGAGATTTTTTTTGTTTTGTGTGACTGATTAACAAAAGTTGAAGAGGATGATGTGGAGGAAGAGGATGATGATGGAGATGAAGGATCACCATTTCCTCCATTCCCTTTCTTAGACTCATCCTTGTCTTTCTTCCCTCCTGAATAATCTCCTTCTTCTCTTTGGTTTCTAGACCCTTCTCCAACAATCCTATCATTTCTCTCTTGGTATAGGATCCTAACCATCTCAGTCATGTCCAAGAAATCTTTTCTAAAGACTCTTTCTTCTTCCTTGGGATCCATTTCCTCATGTACTTCTCCTTCTCTGGAAGACATGTTTGTGGCTGATTCTAAGGCTAATGAGGATGAAATGGAAGGTGGAGATAATGGCACCCTAGCCCTCCTTGGTTGAGGATTAACTTGTGCTCTAACCAATTGACCTTCCCCTCTTTTCAATTTCAGCCTAGTAAGCATCAAATTTTGCAGAACAACACAATTTGCTTGCACAAATTTCACAAACTCTTAAGAAAAACCTAGAGCTCTGATACCAATCTGATCTGAAATTGTGTGAACACAATATTTCTTATACAAATATTGACAGTAGGGGCTTTCACTGGTTATTTTACCTTTACTAGAAAGGATGAAACCAGAAGCTTCTGGCCCACATACTGGCTCTGCCTAAAGAAATATAATGTAAACACTAAATAGTTTTGATCAATGAAAGTATTTGTTTATGTGCAAAGTATTCATTAATAAAAATTTTATGTTTGAATAAGCAAGTTTAGGTATTCTGCAATGGAAGTAATGTGGTTTGAAGTGAAGCTAAGGAGTTGTGTTCACTGTATAATTCTGATTGGGAAAAGTGAACTTATGAAAAGTTACTGTATAATGAAGTAAAATCTGAAATATAACAGCAAAAATGCACAACATAACAGTAAGCTTTTGTTTAAGCAGTTCACCCCTCTCTTGGGCTACCTCTGCTGGGTCCAAAAGCCTCCAAATAGGATTTCCCCTCTTTCATTAATGCTCAAATTAAAAATTACACTGTGTAGAAAGCCTCAATAGGTAAAATTAGCTGCAAATTCAGAAATAGAGGACTGAAATCAGTATAAATCGACTATTCATTCACCTCCAATGGATGAGTATAGTCCAACACAGCTGATCTTTCACCAAGCCTTGGTGGCTCCACAACCAAAATCATTGATAAAATCACTGATAGAGCACCCTGATGGCTCTGCAACCTATCCCAACAACTCCATAATGCTTCAATACCCCAAAAACAAAAAAAATTTCGCTTCAATTGGACTTCCCTAGCCAAAGTTATGGCTAACTGAAGTTTTGTCCAGCTACCCCTTGAAAAGCTCCACTAAATGTGGAGAAACTCCAGATAATTCCGAAAAATATGGGGATGTCGCCAAAGATAGCACTCTGCCGAAACTTCCACCAAACGTTGAGGGCTAAAGTTAAGGGCCACGTGACCGTGCCCTTCGGAGTTTGGTTGTGAACTTAGAGTTATTTACGGGTTTTATTAATGTTTAAACCATATCATATAATATGGTGCCAAAACCCATGTGACCATAACCCAACACATTGCGCGCCGACGAATTTACGCCATGGTTCTGAGCCGTTGGTTGCATGCGGAGGTGGCTGGCCCCCTTTTGGGCCCCGCCCATACAAAAAGTCAAGTTTAAATATAAGTTCATTCCGTTAAATAATTAGAATCATAGCCCTGGCCCAACGGTTGGGCCGCTCCGTTGCTTCTGACCTGACTCGAGTTCGAATCCTGCCCGCGACCAAATAAATTTTAAAACGCACTTTTCATTCCACCTTGGGGCCACGTGGCGGCCTCTGGGCTGGCCACGTGGCGCTCTATGATTGGCCGCTTGTCAAATATTTCGCAGAATATTCTGTGGAATAGTCCACGAAATATTCCTATAATTTTCTGTGGAATATTCTTTTTTTTATAATATATATATATATATATATATATATATATATATATATATTTTATAAAGTCAAATTTTGGCCATTTTATAACTGAAATTGAGAAAATTCAAAGCTGAATAACTTTCTCATACGGCGTCGGTTTTTAGTGCCGTTCACGTCTACAGGATCATTTTTCCGAGCTCTTTCCAGTCATTCTGGTTTGGACCATTTCTGAGCAACTTCATTTTTGAGCATTTTTCTATGAAGGACTTGATCTCCTGATCACACCTCCCAAATGGGAAGCTTTTGGACCCCAAAATCTCTCTGATTACTAAAAATGATGATGTGGAGACTGATTCTCCACTCTTCCACCCTTGAATAACTGAAATCTACCCGATTTCATCAAATGAATCTTTTGAGAAAATGATAAACTGTCTCTGGAATCAACTGATCGACCATTGCTAAAATTGACAGAGTGATGATGCAAACTATTTAAATTTGCAGAACAACAATTGTAATCTGCAAAAAACAAACTTTTTCTACACTAATCAAACTTCTAGAAAGACTTAAAATAACCTTCACCTTGCAAACTGTTCCCATTGCGAATTCTACCATTCTGAAACCAACTTTTTCCCATGCTGAATTGTGTGTCCTCCTTGCTTGCACTGCTTTTCTTTGACACTTCATTCATTGCATTGGCTGACCCAAAACATAATTTTCGCAACATAACATCATCTTATTTCAAAGACAAACTGTTATCGAACTGAGACAAATCATTAGCAACATCATAAAAAGGCGAATGCTCAAAATCTGGTCGTTTCAACATTAACAAAGTTAGACTTTGAGTTGCATTAACCAATCTTTTCAATTGACTTGCATGGAGTAAAGAAGATTCCAGCTTCTTCTTGTGAGCTCTCACAATGTACTCTTTACCATATTTGAACAAGTGATACTTGTTTTCATGGCGATGAAATATGGCCTTCCTGTCAAATAAGTAAGGACTTCCCAAAACAATACCTGAGATATCAAGCGGCACCACATCAAGTTCAACTGTGTCAATAAAGTGTGCAGTTATTGCAAAGCGCAATATGCACTTCCTTGAAACTTGCAAATTGGTATCCTCGCATATCCATCCAAGTGGATAAGGCTTCGGATGTGGAATGGTCTCAAGTTTGAGATGCTTGACCAAGTCTTCAGATATAAGATTCGCTTGTGACCCACTATCAAATAATGTGTCAATTTTGGTATGTTTTGAAATTACCCTCACATGGAAAAGCTCTATCCTCCTCTTTTCTTCACGAGTATCTTTGTGACAATTCAAAGAGCTAGAACTGGGAGTTGTGTCTTGCACCACTTCTTTCCCCTTAATATTCTTTAAAACCATGACGATGATTTTTGTCTCATCTCTTGAGTCTGATCCTAAGTCTTGCTCAACTGTTGCTACAATTTTCTCCTTTTCTTTGGTCTTGTTTTTGTTCTTGTATTTTTCTGGTTTCAGTTCAGGATGAAGCTTCCAACAATGATCTTCATCATGACTTGTCTTTGAACAGTTCTTGCAAAATAAATTTCCTTTTTCTTTTCTTGAATTTGCAACTCTCTTCTTTCCTTTGTTTTTGAAATTACTATCCTCATCAAAAGTATTCTTTCCTTTAGCTTCTAAATGTGTAGCCTGCACACAGACTTCATCTAAGCTGGTAGGATTGAACATTAGAATAGTATTTTGAAGGTAATTGTGCAAACCTCCTATGTATTTCAACAAGGTGTTTTGACTTTGTAAGTCTACTCCAAGTAGAAGTGCTCTCCTTCTAAACTATTGGGTATAATATTGCACATTTTGACCCTTAAGTTGCCTAAAATTTTTCCAATTCATGATTGGTTTCTGAATATGAGCAAGAGGATAAAACTGTTTCTTAATAGCAGTAATAAACTCATTCCAAGTTAGAGTTATCTTACCATGCTTTTTAATTTCCTCCCTGGTCTTGGCTTCCCACCAAACCAAAGCTGCTCCATCCATTCTCAAAGAGGCTAATTGGATTTTTGTGTCATCATCATGCAAATTCTAAATCCTTAGATAGACTTCCAGCTGTCTAATGTAGTTATCCAATTTTTCTGCATTCACATCACCATTAAACATTGGCAACTCAAACTTTACATCAAGCTTTAACAAAGGATTTTTAAGAGATGTTTTTGTTTTGTGTGACTGATTAACAAAAGTTGAAGAGGATGATGTGGAGGAAGAGGATGACGATGGAGATGAAGGATCACCATTTCCTCAAATTTTGGCCATTTTTTAACTGAAATTGAGAAAATTCAAAGCTCAATAACTTTCTCATACGACGTCGGTTTTCAGTGCCGTTTGCGTCTACAGGATCTTTTTTCTGAGCTCTTTCCAGTTGTTCTGGTTTGGACCACTTCTGAGAAACTTAATTTTTGAGCATTTTTCTACAAAGGACTTGATCTCCTGATAAGCATAATGTCATATTCCTTGAAAATTGAGATACTGAACAATCACCGGTATATTAAGACAAGTTGGTTTGAATTGGTTTCATTGTGGCCTATAAGTGTGACGTGTTAACAAGAACATGATGTTATTTCAATATTTCAATCAACCAATAACTGTCATGAACACCAATATTTGTACAAGGGGTGCAATGCACCTAGGTTATGATAAGAGGAGCATGCAAAGCTGTTAACGTTGCTATTTAGTATTTACAAATGAGTTCTAATGGATGTGTATTTATACATATACACTGATAAAATGTAGGTCCAAGTGTAATGCACAAATTAACTTAGGCTGACACATATGTCATAATATAATGATCCACTTGAACCATAACATAGCCACACTAAGGGATCTAGTAAACTTTACATTAAAAACAATTGTAGAATATTTTGAAATTGAATATTGATATGATTTACATCCAATGCAACATCTATGTTCCCCATATTTATTTCTAGGTTCTGTTTTAGTGGTCACTGCCTCCCTATCAGATCCAATGGTTTGTGTGAGCAATGTAAAGTGTGACTTTAGGAAGAAAATTCATGATGGCTAAATGGAAAAAATATGGAACAACCATCTACAAGTAATACATATCTTCTTGTCATTCTCAACGAAAATTTATAAATGATATTGATTTCTTCTTATATGTTTCTTACTTGCTGGACATTGGTGTGCAGAGGGTTGGAGTCGCAAGAAATAATAGAGTTGTAAGTTTCATGACACAAATGATCAATCCCACAATTTTATGATGTCACTATTCTTTGGTTGGATTATTATATTAATCCAGGTGGATATTGGTGGCCACCCACCTATTCCACTTGGGGCCCCACCATTGTTTCTTTTAGTTTTTCAGTTTCCTTAATTATAGCATAGTTTACTATTTTTAGTAGCTTTTCAGGTCTTGAACTTCTAGAGCCGTTTTGAGGCCCTACATAACGTTTTTTGGGCATCAAACCTCCAACGAAGATGAGTCTGTGTCGGACTCAATATTAGCGACTAGTTGTTTTAGTCCTCGTCTATATATTTATAATGATTTATCATGTGCGTCAAATGAAGATAGTATTCCAAAGTTACGACCATGGGAAATAGATGTAACAATTTACCCCAATGGGGCCCATATTCTGACATTTCATCTCCTAGGGTTAGGTTTTTGGATGTTTAGATTTTTCCATTGTTTCTCAATAATATATTGGCATTCGAGCCTCATTGTAACAGGGACTTTAGAGGCCTATAGAAACAACATATCTTCTCAAATATAAGCTACCAATGCCCTAGTTAGTTTATTTCCATTCTGTCTATAAACAAATTTCAGTTCTTTGATATTAATGAAATGAAGTGTTATTTCCTCTAAATTTTTATATTTATGGTTATATGTATATTCAGTTGCATTCCTGCATACATCCAGATCAGTAGTATCAGAGTGGTCTACTCCTTCTCAATCATTCTTTGCATGTCCCCAACAAGGTTGGGGTATAAGGAGTTAGGGCTCGATCTGGTTGACCCATTGCGAGATCAACCTCACAAACCCAAAAACCGTCCATGGGGGATGAAAAGAAAGATGAGGGATCAGGAGATCATATCAAAATATTGATCTAGGAGGCCCTCGAAAAACAAAGGAATGCGATGATGGATAACTTTGCCCAGATCCTTCAATGACTTCCCACTGGTGGCGCATCTGCATCCAGCAACCACTCTGGAGGTGCAACTCCTTTCAAGGTACAAGTAAACTTTGACATTCCCATATTTAAGGGCCAAATAGATGAAAACACTCTATATTGATGGTTGAATCTATTAGAAGGATATTTATCAGTTCATGACTTTTCCGACCAAGAAAAGATTATTTTTTCACTCCTCAAAGCTACCCCTCATGTCAAGGACTGGTGGGAAGCCTACTGTGAGAAAAAGGATGTGGGGGAACCCTGTTTGTTCTCGGCCGTACCCACTTGGAATTATTTCCGAGATGCCATCAAGGAACAATATTATCCCGTGGGGAGCTATGAGGACTAGTACATACAATGGACTACGCAGCGGTAGCAAAGGGATTAAGATGTGCATGAGTTATCGAATCTGTTCCATACCCTGTGCAGAAATTTGGGTATCAAATATTCAGAGAAACATTTGGTGCTGAAGTACCGCAGTTGTATGCACATATACATTTAGGAGGAAATGGATTTCCTAGACATCTCCTCACTTGGTACGACATACCGGTATGCTGCCAAGATTGAGCAAAAATTCAAACAGAAGAAGCGAGACTTTGGATCTGCAAATCAAAAGAAAGGGAAAGGTGCCCCCAAACTGCAGAACAAAGGACAAAGCCAAGGCATGGCGACCCAAGATAACCTATCGAAGCCACAAGCAAATAAAAACCCCACGAAGCCGAAGAAGGAAATGGGAAAGTGGTGTGAGTTCCATAAGAGCTCCACTCACAACACAAGTGAGTGTCAGGCCAAGCAGTCACTGATGGCCGAGATGAGGGTTTTTGAATCGGATGCATGCTCCGACTCTAAATCAGAACCCGACAAGGGGAATGACAAATGAAGTCAGATTATTGATGTGGAGCCCAACGCCATTGTTTCCTCTGCAAATATCCAGAAGGAGGAACCGGAAGATCGAAAGGAGGATGTGTGTCTCTTTCACTCTCATATGTGGGTAAAGGGTTTGCCGCTACAGTTCATTGTCGATGGTTGGAGCCAAGAGAACCTCATTTCAGTAGAGGTCATGAAGCGTTTGGGCTTGTCGACCAAAACACACCCACAACCGTACACCATCGAGTGGCTTGCAGTGCCAGTTTCTCTATAACATCAAGCCCTTCACAGATGAGGTATTATGTGACATTGCTCCTCTTGATGTTTGTGATGTATTATTAGTCCAACCATACTTGTGGAAGTGACATACTATATATGAGTCCCGAACTTGTGCTGTTATTGTTACTTTGGGCAATAAGTTGTACAGGATACCAGAGGTACCACCGCCTGCGACTATCTCTTTGGTTACTGCAAAAGAATGCTGTAAGATCATTTCCAAAGTTGGGAAATTTGTTTTCCTGATGATCCGCCCCCAGGGAAAGAAGAAGACTGTGGGCACGACCTCCAGATAGGGCTCCTCTGCACGACAACAACAAATGGACAAGGTTGTGGAGGAGTACGGGGACATCTTCACCTTACCCACAGGGGGGCCTCTGCACTATCAGGTCAAGCACCCTATTGATCTGACCCTAGATGCATCGCTGCCCAATGGACTGATCTATCAGCGCTCTGCTCTGGAGAACGATGAAATCAAGAGGCAGATTCAGGAGCTGCTGAAGAAAGTCACATCTAGCCGAGTTCATCGCCCTGTGGGAGCCTGATCATCGTTGGTGCAGAAGAAGGATGGGACTTGGAGACTCTGTATTGACTACAGGGTGCTGAAAAAGATCACTATCCGGAATAGGTACCCGATCCCATAGATTGATGACCTTATGGATCAACTCAAAGTGGCAAAAAATTTCAGCAAGATCGACTTGAAGTCTGGGTATCACCAGGTACCAATCGAACCCTCTAATGTGTGGAAGACAACCTTCAAAGCCATGGAGGGCCTTTTCAAATGGCTGGTCATGTCTTTTGGGTTGATGAATGCTCCCGCAACCTTCATGAAGTTGATGGACGATATCTTGTGGCCATTCACCAACTCATTTGTAGTAGTGTACTTGGATGACATCTCGATCTTCAGCTAGACTTAGGAAGAGCACCTCCACCACATCCGACATGTCCTCCAAACGCTGCGGCAACACAAGTTGTGTGCCAATTGGGAGAAGTGCACTTTTAGCATGAACCAGGTTTAGTATCTGGGATACATTATTGATGAACGAGGGGTGCATGTGGATCCAACCAAGATTTAAGTAATTCGGGATTGGCCGGCCCCAACCACTCTAACAGAGCTTCGCAGATTTCTGGGTCTTGCTAATTTCTACCGCAGGTTCATGTTGGTATTCGCTCATATCACTTGGAACTTGAGTTAAGTCACCAAGGGAGGAGCGTGCGAAAGAAAAATTCTTTTGGTCAGGATCTCAATAGAAGGCATTCGTAGAATTGAAAGATCGCCTTTGCTCTGCCCCAGTGCTCACATTACCAGACTTGCAAGAACCATTTGAGATTGAAACAGATGCCTCTGACTATGCTATTGGGGCAGTTCTTACTCAACAAGGAAATCCAGTGGCATATCACAGTGAGACACTGTTTGAGAGAGTCTGCAAGTATCCCACTTATGACAAAGAAATGTATTCCATTGTGCAGGCGTGTCGCCAATGGAAGCATTACATTTTGGGGAAGAAAACGGTTCATCCACACAGACCACCGACCCTTGCAGTTCATACAAACACAAGGGAAGTTGCAGAACGATCGACATCAGAAGTGGTCGACATATCTGCAACAATTTCATTTGAACATCAAGTATAAGAAGGGAAACACCAATAACGTTGTAGACTGCATATACAACCCAACTGATGCAAAGAAATATGTGTCCCGTCAAATATTCGGTATCTATCTTCCATATTAATAAATACCACTGCGAAGAAACCTTTCGACCCTAAGTGTAGCTCTATTTCCCCCCTTGGTTTCAAGTGATTCTAGATCCAATCACACAACACTTTTTCTGTGGGCTAGAGCCCCATGAATTTACAGATGACTGCTAATGTCCTCACGCATTCTATAAATGCTTGAGTTTCAGGATCAATGATTAAAGCCGTTGGGATCATTGTCATTTTTGGATTACATGGTTTTGTGGTTCGTCTTGATTTTTGTTTTTGTTTTTGTGGGTCTGTTGGCTTTCTTATTGGGCCCCTTTCTTCATTGATTTTCTGAGCTATTCCGCCTAACTCTGCTGACCCCTATTAGAAAAATTATATATGACATAGAAATGGAACACATAAATTATGCGGAAACACAAACACATAAAACATATAAAACAAGAGAGACACAGATATACATGGTTCACCAAATTTGGGCTATGTTTACCCCGATAAGTCAATCCTTCCTTTATATTATCCAACAAGATGAAGAGACACAACCTACATAAGACCAATTGTAATATCCTCTACTCTCTCTCACTGTCCCCCTTTCTGTTTTTCTCTCATAATACATATACAATACACAGCCGCAATACAATACCCTCATACAAAATGAGGGATTGCCTTCTAGGGAAAAAAACCCTACATTAAACATAACTTCTACTATCAGATCATATCCCTAATGAATGGCCCAAATTGACTACAAAATTACAATATTTTACAAGACAATTTTACATTTATTTTTAGCTTCGGGGTTGCTGACCCCCGCCGTGACAAGTCGCCCCCCCCCCCGGCCCTCTCCCCCACCCGCATCCCCCCGTGTGGAGGGGTGTATAGTCTTCCTGGGGTATACATCTAGTTGTGACAAAGACCTCTGGATTAGGATGAAAATCAAGCTCCACACCCAACAACCCCTGGGGTTATTTTGACATATCATTTACATGCCTCTTTGCTCCAAAACCCAATCGGATCCCTTTACCTATGTCTGTGACCACTTTTTTGTAAGACCCTTTACCTTTGTCTGTGACCACATTTCTGTAAGATGAAGCCCCGCTCCCTCCTCCTATGGTGATCATTCAATACAAACCCTATTTTTTGTTTCTATTAATCAACATCTTCATTAGATAAAGATTTATTTCTTTTAGAAAAAAATATTTTAGTTTATCGTTTTATTACATTGATTTTTATAATTAATACAACTTAAATGGTTTTAAAATTGATGTTTATTAATTTGTATTTATTATTTGTAATTTTGTTTTTGATTAATATATTAATTTTTATATATCTATTTAATTTGAATTATTAAATTTCTTTATAGTAATTGCGATTGTGTAAAGTCTGGGTTATGGAATATGGATTAAAATTATTATTATTCGAGTAAGAGTTTATTTTTTTAAAAGTGAATGATTGTTGTACATATCTAAACAAGTTAACCATATAAAATCTAAGATTTATGGAAAAAGTGAAAGCTTGCATATTAAGCAAACACAATATAACTTACAAAAGTCAAAGAAATTTGGAGAGAGTGAAAGTCTATTTCCTTAAAAATCATAAAATAATTTTGTGTGATAGTCTATTTCCTTATTTACACTATCAAAAGTTTTAATGTGTAAATAAGGTTTTTTCCAATACTATTGGTTAATAATATTGTTTCTCAATATTATATGTCCAAAAATACAAGAACTCAATTATTATTAAAATATTTATTTATTAATTGGATAAAGATATCGATTATTTTTACATGTAAAAATCAAATCTCCCCACCTAACAATTGGACCACATCCTCTATATTAATTTATCATTACTATTACCAACAATGTAAAATATTTCCCAAATTAAATTCTATTATCTACTAAATAATATTAATAATTAAATTAAAACTCAAAAACTTTATTTTTTAACGATAGCTTTTTGGGTAATTTTTTTTTTCAAAAAATCAAATAGTTGGAATGCTTGAATTGCATTTTTGATGGTGGAGATGAATTCAGCACCATAAAAAACCTTTAGAGAAACCAAAATACTGAAGTTTAACAAATGTAACCCAGATTTTCAAAAATCTTTGTCAGAATTTTTCATAATCTTATATGAATTTCTGAGTTATTCTGTGAGTTTTTTTTAGACTGCAGTCATGAATATAAACATACATCAATATAAAATAGACATACATACATACATATTTTTTTAATAAACATACATATATGCAGAGATCAATATAGCTCATGCACAAAATACATTAAAAAGAAAATTGTGCAGCATGATTGGCCGACCATATTTCCTTTGTTGTTCAAAAAAGAGTGAGTGGCCGACCATATTTCTTTTGTTCTTAAAAAAGAGTCACATGGAACACCGTTGCCAAATGATACATATACATGCATAAATATAACGTATAGCGGTAGATTACAAATTACACGATTT
Source organism: Pinus albicaulis (assembly GCA_034641835.2). Lineage (NCBI taxonomy): Eukaryota > Viridiplantae > Streptophyta > Pinopsida > Pinales > Pinaceae > Pinus > Pinus albicaulis. Next base: position 68,813 of record JAXQQM020081813.1, read on the forward strand.
CTCATTATAGACCTACTAGTTTTGGTTTGCTAATCATGGAGAGTGGCTCTGACGCAGAAATGAATGCAAAAGTTGAGGAGATTATCAATATATTACTGCTCCCTTACGAAAAGTGTTTCGATTATTATAATAAAGAGTTTAATGAATACACTCAGAACATAGAAATAACTGCAAGAGTTCAAGCAGAATTCAACATGAAAGTTGAAGAAATAACTAAAAGTATACACGCCACCCGGGAAAAGCTAGAGAAATCTTGTTTTTTTGAGGGATTTATGAGACAAATGCAAAGCCCAGAGATGGTGGAGCGAATAGAAAGGGTGATAGGCACAGATCCTCATCATTCACAATTACAACTGGTTCTCTACGGGGTTGGAAGGTTGAGTCCTATGAGGAAAACGCAGGACGTGGAGCCCATGCAGATGCAGTTCGCTTTTGCTCTTTTACTGAGAGAGAAATTTGCATGGATTAATAATGATATAGAGGTGTATGATCCAATTCTGTCGCCACTGGAGCGAAGAGTCATAAAAGAATTTAAGTGCACAGTTCCTTTTGTTAATGAGGGCGGGAGACGAACAGTGGACAGACCCACGTTATTTTTCATGCCTTACTGCACAGCTTATCTCTATGATAGTGTATTGGACGCGAACTGGACGCCTGACAATTTTAGTAAGATTATCATAATATTGGGCAACAATTTCGACGTTTACTGTCCAAGTTCTTTGCAATCCTGGGGCTGTAAAAAAGTTAAGGCCGTTAGGATCAGAGATCATGTAAGGCATGAAATTCCACTGCCCATAGTAACTGCTACAAATGCTTGTCCTAACGACTTCCCAGTAAGCTGGGTTTATGTTGTTGAAGCTGATTCAGAACGGTATAAACTGTTTTATACGACATTCGCCAATTTAAGTTGGCAGTTCTTTGAATGGGATGGTTCATTGGACGATCTCAGTCTTGATATCTTTTCAGAGGATTAGTTAAACAAACAATAGTATTCTTTTTCAAGTCATTAAGAAAGGAGTTGTCTATCAATCTAACATAGTTTGGACAGTAGTTTTTTTGGTTGGAATTGGGTAATTTTTAAAAAAAATTATGTAGTTGGAGTGTTTGGATTGCATTTTTTATGGTGGAAATGGATTCAACACCATAAAAAACGTTTAGGGCTCCCAAAATACTGATGTCTAATGACTGTAAACCAAATTTTCAAATATCTTTGCTGGAGTTTTTCAGTCTTACATATATTTCTGAGTTATTATTGGTTGATTGAAATGGAGTTGTCTACCAACCCAACAACAGCCTAAAGACAGTTTTTTTTGCTAATGTAAAAAAAAATTTAAAAATTCAAAGAACTGCAGTGTTTTACTTCAAAAAATTAGTTGTACTTCACAAAATTATATTTCAAGTAATGCAAATTCTTTAGAGTTGACTATCATGATCATTTTAGTATTTCAGTTAAATAGGTTTAGTTATTTTGGAATAGAGGAACATACTAATACATATTTATTATCAAATTTAAAATATAAAAAAAACACTAAATTATAATTTTATTTTTATTATTAAACAATAATTAACTATGCATATTGAGTTAATTTTAATTAAAAGTATTAAAAAAAATCAATAATCTCAAACTCATTATGATCACTCGATTTGTTCTTGATATTATTATTATTGTTATTATTATTATCATCTAATTTTAAGGTCAAAGCTAAGGGAGACAGGAAATTGGTGTATGAGACCTCTTTGTTTGGACAATTTGAGCCTTGATATCTTTTCAGAGGATTAGTTAAACAAACAATATTATTCTTTTTCAAGTCATCAAGAAAGAAAGGAGCTGTCGCAACATGAATACAATTTTTTGCTTGAATCCTCTAATTTTTTTTCTTCTTCAAAACATTAGGTAGTTGGAGTGTTTGCATTGCATTTTTTTATGGTGGAAATGGATTTAGCACCATCAAAAACTCTTAAGGCACCCAAAATACTGTACTTTACCGACTATAAACTAGATTTTCAAAAAAAAATTCCAAAATTTTTCATAATCTTACCCAAATTTTTGAGTTATTCTCTAGGTTTTTTAGACTACGACATCAAGAAATAAATAAGCCCAAACAATTAGTTTTACTTCACAAAATTATATTTCAAGGAATGCAAATTCTTTAAACTCTAAACTTCAAAATTACTCTGTATATTGGCAATCATGAGCATTTTAGTATTCAGATAATTAGGTTTAGTTATTTTGGAATAGGTGAATTTATGGGTTGATAAAAACTAATACATATTTATTATCAAATTTAAAATATAAAAAATATAATTAAATTAAATTAAATTATATTTGGAGATGTATGAGGAGATATAGAATTCTATGAATAGTAAATGAAAAATGAATATCACTAGATTTGTTCTTGATATTACAAATAGTTCACTAAGTGCAAGTAGTAAATACAATTTAATATTTCATCTCCATATGATTTAATATCATTTGATATCAATTTTAAAAAGATAAATTAATTAACAACAAAAACTTCTAAGATGTTTAAACCTTACATTTAAAAAAAAAAAATTCAGCACAACATTTAAATAAACTATTTAAAAATGTACGTTATATATATATTTATATAAAGAAAATATTATATGAGAATATTTTAATATTGTATATAATAAAATATTCAATGTCTAAATATAAATAATTGAATGTTTGATAAATTAAAAAATATCAATTATTTGATAATAAGTACAACAAAAGAGAGATGTTTAATTCATTCATTTTTTTTATATACAATTAGTATTTGACATTTAAAAATGTTTATAATAATAACAAATTTCAATACAAGTTATCAATAAAATATTATAATATGTATACTTAAATATATTAATAACTAAAAATTCATTTTAATGCCAAAAATGTACTTCATATATAAAATATGCCAATGCACATCTTATGTAGAATAAAAATATACTATTTAACACTAAAAAATATACTATTTAAAAAAATATATATACTATTTAACACTTAAAAAAATACTTTTAAAACATATTTTTTAAGACAAGATTAATATTTTTGTTTTAAACATTTAAATCATATTTAAAAATCTCTTAAACTAAACCAGAGAGAGTACAATAAAGAAATTCTTTTAAGACAAAGTTCTTGTGTTCGCATTTTCCCTTAATTGGGGATTCATTTGTTCTCGGTAAGAAATGGCAACAAAAACAATAATCCTCATGCCATTTTCATGATCTATAAGTCACTAAATACAAAACATTCTGGAAACTGCAATGGGATTTGTTGATTTATAAGAAAAGGAAGAAAATATTATGGAAATTGCAAAGGGATTTGTAGATGGAGACATAGATGGGTTCTAGGTAGGGTTCTCGGATGAAGACTAGAGATCTCTAGATTCACGGGAGCTAGAAGATTTAGATGAGTACAACATGAAGATATTGATGGTCACCTCCTCCAAACCTTCTGAGTACCAGTGCAATGTCTGTTGTAAGACACCCACAAGCTTGACTGTGGTCACTTCTTCTTCCACTGAGAGCAAAGTTATTTTGATGGGACCCATTACACAAGTATACTAGTTCCCTTGAAAGGCTATTTAAAATTCAGTGCTGGTTCGGTGAGTCTACAAATCAACATCTTAGGGTTTTATTTATTTATTTTCTTATTTGTATTTTTTTGGGTGGGTATTTGAACCCATTTTACATATTTTTCAACACGTTAAGGGGAATCGAAAAATTATGGTCTTCCCAACTGATGTTAATAATATGGAGTATTTTGATTATCAATGGACAAAAATGCAAGGAAAAATGTTGCCATAATGTTGTAACTATGTAAGTGAAACAATTCACTATATGTACCACTGCTAGAACAGGGGAAACAACTCTTGTAAGCATTCATGATGTTTAGGTAGATTTTGGTCATAATTTTATGCATATATAATATACCTTTCAAGGTATTGAAGTAGAAAATATTTTGATTTCTGTTTTTATTTTTTCTAAACAATTGTTTTCCTCTTTTCCATCTTGGTTTGTACGGAGGTATCAATTTCTATTCAAGTGCAATTGTTGACGAATTTTGTTTTAAATAACTGTGTTGTCATTATCTCTATGCCTATGTGACCATGGAAGTTTTGGCCATGATCTCAATATCAGCGAGGGAGACTACCTATACGTGTGCTAATGGTTTTGTATGGAGTGTATGGATTCATTGGATTAAAAAAAAATAGATATTAAGTGAAATAGTTCTATTTCTGTTAATTTGTTGGTTCAAAGGGATATCTTTTAATAACATAATGGTGTGTTGGTCTATTAATGAGTAAATTTATTGTTGATCTTCTTTCTCTGTAAAACTCCCTTTGTAAAATTGTGTTGTTGAATATGAAATAAAAACACAACTATTTTATTTGTATCGAGTTTATTTTATATAATTAAAGTTAAAAATCTTCGTCGGTGACACTGTCTTTATCTAGGTATTTCCATACATTCATATTTCTCTAGCCCTCTATTTATTAAGGCCTTCAACATAGAACTTCCCCACTATATTCCACTCCCCTTTAGTTCATCACTCAAGATGCACAGTTCTGAAATGTATTCATGGTCGCTTATTTTTGGATGTCACTATTCATTTTAACTTCACTCTAATGAAATGGAGTGATCTTGTTTATTTTTTTCTGTTTTGGAAAAATTACAATCTCCTCAACACAAAGATATCAAGAGAGAAGAAGAAGAGGAAAGCCATCGTTACTCCTTGTTGTAAGGATATTTTGGACCAACGATGAAAATGGCACATAATTGCGTGTATCTACTTTGTATTGGGAAATTATTTCCTTAGCGCATGGCGTTTATTTATGTAATTCTTTTTCAATACAACTATTTGTCAAGAAAACCGTAAGAACTCATTAACACCCATAACATAATCCATTACCTCAGCTCAATAATTGCAATCCACATGATAGTTTAACTCATTAACACCTAAATTTGTTGTGGTTCTCTCGTGGATTTTCCTATGTGTGGCATTCTTTTTTTAGCACTAGGGTCGTGGGCTCCCATCAAAGATGCGATTATTGTACCCACATTACAATTTTATCTTTAGTTGTAAGACCTTGAATCTTATATTAGATCTTCTTTCATCCTGTTTTAAAGGAGTGGCCCTCACACTCCCACTAGTTATTAACACAAATATACTTAACTGTCTAGTTGAAATTTTTATGGTCACTTGGTGGACATTAATAAACTTATATTATCTTGTCTTATCTTATCTCCACTCTTCAATTTATGTTCAATGTGTGTATTCTTATAGTATTTGAAAATATATTATTGTAATAATTTATGATGGCCCCAACATTAATAATTAGACCTTAACAAAACTTTTTACATTTACAGTTACTAAGACCTTGACATATTACAAGCATAATGTTATATTCCTTGAAAATTGAGATACTGAACAATCACCGATATATTAAGACAAGTTGGTTTGATTTGGTTTCATTGTGGTTTATAAGTGCGACATGTTAACAAGAACATGACATTATTTCAATATTTCAATCAACCAATAAATGTCATGAACACCAATATTTGTAAAAAGGGTGCAATGCACCTAGGTTATGATAAGAGGAGCATACAAAGTCTGTTAATGTTGCTATTTAGTATTTACAAATGATATCTAATGGATGTGTATTTATACATATACACCGATAAAATGTGGGTCCAAGTGTAATGCAAAAATTTGACTTAGGCTGACACATAAGTCATAATATAATGATCCACATGAACCATAACATAGCCACTCTAAGGGATCTAGTAAACTTTACATTAAAAACAATTGTAGAAGATTTTGAAATTGAATATTGATATGATTTACATCCAATGCAAAATCTATGTTCCCCATATTTATTTCTAGGTTATGTTTTAGTGGTCACCTGCCTCCCTATTAGGTCCAATGGTTTGTGTGAGCAATGTAAAGAGTGACTTCGTGAAGGAAAATTCATGATGGCTAAATGGAGAAAATATCGAACATCCATCTACAAGTAATACATATCTTCTTGTCATTCTCAATGAAAATTTATAAATGATATTGATTTCTTCTTATATGTTTCTTACTTGTTGGACATTGGTGTGTAGAGGGTTGGAGTTGCAAGAAATAACAGAGTTGTAAGTTCCATGACACAATTGATCAATCCCACAATTTTATGATGCCACTATTCTTTGGTTGGATTATTATATTAATCCAGGGGGGATATTGGTGGCCACCATCCTAATCCACTTGGGGCCCCACCATTGTTTCTTTCATTTTTTTCAGCTTTCCTTAATTATAGCACAATTTACTATTTTTTAGCGAGTTTTTTCGGGTCCCGAACTTCTAGAGCCATTTTGAGGCCCTAAACGACGCTTTTTGGGCATTAAACCCTGCAGGGGAATATAAGTTCGTTTCGGTCTCAATATTCACGGTTAGCAATTTTAGTCCTCGTCTATATCTTTCTAACGATGTATCATGTGCGTTAAACGAGAGATAGTATACCAAAGTTACGACCTTGGGAAATTGATGTACCAATTTACCCCAATGGGGCCCATATCCGGCGTTTCATCTCCTAGGGTTAGGTTTTTGGATGTTTAGGGTTTTTCATTATTTCTCATTAATATATTGGCCTTCAAGCCTCATTGTAACAAGGAGTTCATAGGCCTATATCCACCACATATCTTCTCAAAGATAAGCTACCAACACCTTGGCTAGTTTATTTCCATTCCGTCCGTAAACAAATTTCAGTTCTTTGGTATTAATGAAATGAAGTGTTATTTCCGATGCATTTTTTATATTTATGGTTATATGTGTATTTAATTTCATTCCTACATAAATATGGATCAGTGGTATTAGAGCAGTATGCTCTTTCTCGATCCTTCTTTGCATGTCCCCAACGAGGTCGAGGTATAAGAATTTAGGGCTCGATCTAGTTGAACCTTTGCGATATCAGCCTCGCAAACCTGACAACCATCCATGGGGAACGAAGTGAAAGATGAGGAAGCAAGATATGATATCAAAATATTGCTCGAGGAGGCCCTCAAAATACAAAGGAACACGATGATGGATAACTTTCCCAGATCCTTCAACGACTTCCCACTGGCGGCGCATCTGCATCCAAAGACCCACTCACGGAGGCACAACTCATTTTAAGGTACAAGTAAACTTTGACATTCCCATATTTGAGTGCCAAATAGATGCAAAACGTTGTAGATTGATGGTTTAATCTATTAGAAGGATATTTATCGGTTCATGACTTTTTCCGACCGGGAGAAGATTATTTTTTTCACTCCTCAAAGCTACCCCCCCCATGTCAAGGACTGGTGGGAAGCCCATCGTGAGAAAAAGGACGAGGGGGAACCCTCTATGTTCTTGGTCATAACCACTTGGAATTCTTTCCAAGATGCCATCAAGGAACAATATTATCTTGTGGGGAGTTATCAGGACAAGTACATATAATGGATTACGTTGCGGTAGCAAAGGGATCAAGATGTACATGAGATGATGAATCTATTCCATACCCTGCGCAAAAATTTGGGTATCAAAGATTCAATGAAACATTTGGTGCTGAAGTACCACATTTGTATGCACAGATACATTTTGGAGTAAATTGATTTCCTAGACATCTCCTCGATTGGTACGACATACCGGTGTGCTACCAAGATTGAGCAGAAATTCAAACAGAAGAAGCGAGACTTTGGATCTGAGAATCAAAAGCCATGGAAAGGTGCCCCAAAACCGCAGAACAAAGGAAAAAGTAGAGACATGGCAGCAAAAAGATAAGTTATCGAAGCCACAAGCAAAGAAAAACCTCATGAAGCCGAAGAAGGACATGGGAAAGTGGTGTGAGTTCCATAAGAGCTCCACTCACAACATAATTGAGTGTCGAGCCAAGCAGTCACAGGTGGCTGAGATGAGGGTCACCGAATCGGATGCATGCTATGACTCTAAATCATAAACCCGACAAGGGAAATGACAAATGGAATCAAATTATTGATGCAGAGCCCAATGCCACTCGTTGCCACTATGAAGATCCAGTAAGGAGGAACTGGAAGATCTAGAGGAGGATGAATGTCTCTTCCACTCTCGGATGTGGGTAAAGGGTTCCCCACTACAGCTCATTGTTGACAGTGGGAGTCAAAACAACCTCATTTCAGCAAAGGTCGTGAAGCGTTTGGGCTTGTCGACCACAACACAACCAACCGTACACCATCGGGTGGCTTCACCAAGGATGGGATCTCTGCGTCGCCCAACGATGCCAACTTCCCTACAACATCAAGCCCTTCATAGATGAGGTATTATGTGACATTGCTCCTCTTCATGTTTGTGATGTATTATTAGGCCAACCATACTTTTGGAAGTGACATACCGTATATGAGTCCCGACCTCGCGTTGTTATTGTTACTTTGGGTAATAATTTGTACGGGATACCGGAGGTACCACCACCTACAACTATCTCTTTGGTTATCGCAAAACAATGCGATAAGCTCATTTCCAAAACCGGGAAATTTTTTTTCTTGATGATTCGCCCTAGGGAAAGAAGAAGACCGTGGGCACGACCTCCGGACAAGGCTCCTCCGCACGACAATAGCAGATGGACAAGGTTGTGCAGAGTACGAGGACTCCTCACCTCACCCACAGGGGGTGACTCCGCACTATCGGGTCAAGCACCCTATCGATCCGACCCGTATGTACCGTCGCCCAATGGACGGATCTATCGGCGCTCTGTTCTAGAGAACGATGAAATCAAGAGGAAAATTCGGGGAGTTGCTGCAGAAAGGTCACATTTGGCCAAGTTCATCATCTTGTGGGATCCCGATCATGTTGGTGTAGAAGAAGGATGGGACTTGGAGACTTTGTATTGACTATCGTGCACCGAACAAGATCACTATCCGGAATAGGTACCCGATCCCACAAATTGATGACCTTACGGATCAACTCAAAGTGGCGAAATATTTCAGCAAGATCGACTTGAAGTCCGAGTATCACTAGGTACCAATCGAACCCTCCGATGTGTGGAAGACTACCTTCAAAGCCAAGGAGGGACTTTTCGAATGGTCGTTCATGCCTTTCGGGTTGACGAATGCTCCCAAAAATTTCATGAGGCTGATGGACGACATATTTCACCCATTCAACAACTCATTTTTAGTAGTGTACTTTTATTACATCCCAATCTTCGACCAGATTTCGAAAGAGCACCGCCACCACATCCAACGGGTCCTCCAAACGTTGCAACAACACAAGTTGTGTGCCAATTTGGAGAAGTACACTTTTGGCATGACCCGGGTTTACTATCCGGGATACATTATTGATGAACGAGGGGTGCATGTGGATCCAACCAAGATCCAAGTAATTTGGTATTGGCCAACCCCAACCACTCTAATAGAGCTTCACACCTTTCGGGTCTTGCTAATTTCTACCGCAGGGTTTGTGTTGGGATTATCTCATATCACTTGGCCCTTGAGTCAATTAACAAAGGGAGGAGCGCGCGAAATCAAAATTCTTTTGGTCAAAATCTCAATAGAAGGAATTCGTAGAATTGAAACATCACCTCCCTGCTCCGCCCCGAGTGCCCACATTACTAGACTTGCAACAACCATTTGAGATCAAGGCGGATGGCTCGACTATGTTATTAGGGTAGTTCTTACTCAAGAGGGGAATCCAAAGTGGCATATCATAGTGAGACATTGTTCGACACGGTTCGCAAGTATCCCACTTATGACAAAGAAATTTATTCCATTGTGCATGTGTGACGCCAATGGAAGCATTACATTTTGGGGAAGGAAACGGTCATCCACACGGACCATTGACCCCTGCAGCTTTGTACAGACACAAGGGAAGTTGCAAAATGATCGCCATTAGAAGTGGTCCACATATATGCAATAATTTCATTTGAACATAAAATATAAGAAGGGCAACACCAATAATGTTGCAAACTGCATATACAACCCAACTGATGCAAAGAAATATGTGTCTCGTCAAAGATCCGGTATCTATCTTCCATATTAGTAAATACCACCGTGAAGAAACCTTTTAACCCTAATTATAGGTCTATTTCCCCCCTTGGTTTCAAGTGATGCTAGATCCAATCACACAACACTTTTTTTTGTGGGCTAGAGCCCCATAAATTTATAGATGACTGCTAATATCCTTACGCGTTCTCTAAAAGCTTGAGTTCCAAGATCAATGATTAAAGTCGTTGGGATCATCGTCATTTTTGGATTACATGGTCTTGTGCTTCATCTTGATTTTTGTTGTTTTTTTGGGTCTGTTGGCTTTCCTATTGGGTCCCTTTCTTCATTAATTTTATAAGCTATTCCGCTTTGCCTTTATTGACCCCTATTAGAAAAAATTATATATGACATAGAAATGGAACACATAAATTATGCGGAAATACAAACACAGGAAACATATGAAACAAGAGAGACACGAGATATACATGGTTCACCCAATTTGGGCTATGTCCACCCCCGAACAACTAATCCTTCCTTTATATTATCCAACAAGATGAAGAGACACAACCTACGTAAGATTAGTCGTAATATCCTCTACTCTCTCTCACATTCCCCCTTTCTATTTCTCGCTCGTAATACACATACAATACACACTGCAATACAATACCCTCATACAAAATGAGGGGTTGCCTTCTAGGGCAAAAAACCATACATTAAACATAACTTCTATCGTCAAATCATCCACCTAATGAACGATCCAAATTGACTACGAAATTACAATATTTTACAAGACAATTTTACATCTATTTTTTAGCTTCGGGACGTTGCCCCCCCCGCCGTGACAAGTCCCCCCACCCCCCCGTACCCCCCCCGCGTGGAGGGGTCTACAATATTCCCGGGGTATACATTCGGATGTGAAAAAGAGCTTTGAAACAGGGATGAAAATCAAGCTCTACACCCAATAACCCCCGTGGTTTATTCCGACATATCATTTGCATGCCCCTTTGCTCGAAAACCCAACCGGATCCCTTTACCTATGTCTCGTGACCACATTTCTCCCTCCTCCTATGGTGTTCTTTCAATAAAAACCCTAGTTTTTGTTTCTTTTTTTCTCGAGGAACACACTGATTTATTAATCAACATCTTCATTAGATAAAGATTTATTTATTTTATAAAAAAAATATTTTACTTATTTTACTAAATATTTTAGTTTATTGTTTTATTACATTGATTTTTATAATTAATACAACTTAACTTGTTTTAAAATTGATGTTTATTAATTGTATTTATTAGTTGTAATTTTGTTTTTTTATTATTATATTAATTTTTTAATTAATCTATTAATTTTTATATATCTATTTAATTTGAATTATTTAATTTCTTTATAGTAATTGTGATTGTGTAAAGTCTCCGTTATAAAGTATGGATCAAAATTATTATTATTTGAGTAAGAGTTTATTTTTTTAAAAGTGAAGTATTGTTGCACATATCTAAACAAGTTAACCATATAAAATTTAAGATTTATGGAAAAATTGAAAGCTTGCATATTTAGCAACCACAATATAACTTACAAAATTCAAAGAAATTTCGCTAGAGTGTAAAAATCATAAAATAACTTTGTGTGATAGTCTATTTCCTTATTTACACCATCAAAAGTTTTAATGTGTAAATAAGGTTTTTTCAATACTATTGGTTAATAACATTTCTTATCAATAATATATATCCAAAAATACAAGAACTCAATTATTATTAGGATAAAGATATAAAAAAAAATGACTATTTTTATATGTAAAAATCAAATCTATTCATCTAACAATTGGATCAAATTCTCTAAATTAATTTATCATTACTATTACCAACAATCTAAAATATTTCCCAAATTAAATTCTATTATCTACTTAATAATATTAATAATTAAATTAAAACTCAAAAACTTACCAACAGTTTTTTTGTTTAATTTTTTTTTCTAAATATGTTTGAATTGCATTTTTTGATGGTGAAATAGATTCAACACCATCAAAAACCCTTACAACAACCAAAACACTGAAATTTAACAACTCTAACCCTAGATTTTCAAAAAATCTTTGCCAAAATTTTTCATAACCTTATTTGAATCTCTGAATTATTCTGTAAGTTTTTTAAACTACGACCATGAATATAAACATACATCAATATAAAACAGACATACATACATATTTTTTAATAGACTTGCATACAGACATAATTTTTTTTTAAGAGAATACATCAATATAGCTCATGCACAAAATACATTAAAAAGAAACTTGTGCAGCATGACTGGCCGACCATATTTCCTTTGTGGTTCAAAAGAGTCACATGGAACACCGTAGCCAAATGATACATATACATGCATAGCCAAATGATACATATACATGCATAAATATAACGTATAACCGTAGATTACAAATTACACGATTTCTCATTCTAGCCCTACTAGTTTTGGTTTGCTAATCATGGAGAGTGGCTCTGACGCAAAAATGAATGCAAAAGTTGAGGAGATTATCAATACAAATGAATGCAAAAGTTGAGGAGATTATCAATACTGCTCCCTTACGAAAATTGTTTCGATTATTATAATAAAGAGTTTAATGAATACACTCAGAACATAGAAATAACTGCAAGAGTTCAAGCAGAATTCAACGTGAAAGTTGAAGAAATAACTAAAAGTATACACACGACTCGGAAAAAGTTAAATAAATCTTGTTTTTTTAGGGATTTATGAGACAAATGCAGAGCCCAGAGATAGGCACAGACCCTCATTACAACTGGTTCTCTACGGGGTTGGAAGGTTGAGTCCTATGAGGAAAACGCAGGACGAGCCCATGCAGATGCAGTTTGCTTTTTGCTCTTTCACCGATAGAGAAATTTGCATGGGTTAATAATGATATAGAGGTGTACGATCCAATTCTGTCACCACTGGAGCGAAGAGTCATAAAAGAATTTAATTGCACAATTCCTTTTGTTAATGAGTACGGTAGACGAACAGTGTACAGACCCACGCTATTTTGCATGCCTTACTGCAACGAATCTCTCTGACTTTTAAGATTATTATATTGCTGTTGTTGAAACTGATTCAGAACTGTTTTATACGACATTCGCCAATTTAAGTTGGCAGTTCTTTGAATGGGATGGTTCATTGGATCATCTCAACCTTGATATCTATCTTGAGGATTAGTTAAACAAACAATAGTATTATTTTCAAATTATTAAGAAAGGAGTTGTCTACCAACGCAACATAATAGGTTAGAGGAAAGTTTTTTTTTGAAATCAGGTAATTTTTTTTTTCAAAAAATCAGATAGTTGGAGTGTTTGGATTGCATTTTTATGTTGGAAATAGATTCAGCACCATCAAGAACCCTTAAGCAACCAAAAAATACTGAAATTTAACCACTCGTAAACCAAATTTTCATGACCTAGAAAGGGATTTATAAATTTGTTTACAGATTTAGAAAAAAAATGGAGGAGATAGATGGGTTTGAGGCAGGGGTCCCCAAATGAAGACAAGGGAGGTCTAGATTCAAAGTTCTTGTGTTCACATTTTCCCTCAATTTGGGATTCATTCGTTCTTTGTAAGAAATGGCAACAAAATCAATAATGCTGATGTCATTTTGATGACCTATAAGTCACTAAATATAAAACATTGTGGCAATTGCAATGGGATTTGTTGATTTATAAGAAAAGGAAGAAAATGTTGTGGAAATTGCAAGAGCAGGGAAAAGATACTCAAAAGTCTTTCGGATAAACAAAATCAAGGAGTGATACAAAAGCAGTAAATACTTTCAATTTTATGAGTACAATAGTAACCTTAAAGCCAAGTTGGCCATCTATCAATTGAGAGAAAAAGCTACCTTGGTGGGAGGAAGTCAAGAATGTCCATAATATTTGGACGATTAGAGATCATGTAAGGCAGAATTTCCACTGCCCATAATAAGTGATGCAAATGCTTGTCCTAATGTAGCTGGGTTTATGTTGTTGAAACTGATTTAGAATTGTTTTATCTGACATTCGCCGCAGTTCTTTGAATGGGATGGTTCATTGGACGATCTCAGCCTTATATCTGTTTAGAGGATTACTTGAATAAATAATAGTTTTTTTAGGAGTTGTCTACCAGCTTAACAGAATAGTCTTGAAGGTAGTTTTTTGCAGCAATGAGGTATAATTTTTTTTTTTGCCTAAATCAAGTAAAAGATAATTCAAAAAATCTAGTGGTTAGAGTGTTTGGATTGCATTTTTTATGGTGGAAATGCATTCAGCACTATCAAAAACACTTAGGTCACCCAAAATACTGAAGTTTAACGATTGTAAACCAGATTTTCAAAAATCTCTTACTTTAAAAAATAAAGTAATTAACAACAAAAACTTGTAAGTAAGATATTTAACCTTACATTTAAAAAAAAAGTTTCAACACAATATTTAAATAAACTATTTTAAAATCTACATTAACTAATATAATATTATATGATAATATTTTAATATTGTATATAATAAAATATTCAATGTCTAAATATAAATAATATATAATAAAAAATATCAATTATTTTATAATAAGTACAACAAAATGGAGGTGTTTAATTCATTCCATTTTCAATGTACAATTAGTATTTGACATTTAAAAATGTTTATAATATTAAAACAATTTCAATACAAGTTATCCATAAAATACTATAATATGTATAATTAAATATATTAATAACCAAAAATTCATTTTAATGTGGAAAATGTACTTCAGACATAAAATATGTCAATGTACATCTTATGTAAAATATTTTAATGTAAACTATGTATATATTTATATATTATTTAAAAAAAATAAAAATATACCATTTAACACTAAGAAATACTTTTAAAACATTTTTTTAAGAACATTTAAATCATCTTAAAAAATGTCTTAAACTAAGCAAGAGAGAGTATGATAAAGACATTCTTTTAAGACAAAATCTTAAACATTTAAAATATATTAAACAAAAATGTAGTAAGGGAGTTGTTTTGGTGCTAATAGCAAATACATGTTATTTCGTCGAAATTGCGCGGCAAGAGAGACATCATGTTCTCCCTCAATCATACCATTCTAATGGGGAAGGGTTCATTCATTCACTGCGACGAAGTGTTTGTAGGGCAACAAAATCCATAATCCTCATCCCATTTTCATGACCCAAAAAGGGATTTATGAATTTGTTTATAGATTTAGAAGAAAATGGGGAGATAGATGGGTTTGAGGCAGGGGTCCCCACTAGTAAAAAATGATGAAATTAATGACTAGGTGAAAAATAAAAATATACCATTTAACACTAAGAAATACTTTTAAAACATTTTTTTTAAGAACATTTAAATCATCTTAAAAAATGTCTTAAACTAAGCAAGAGAGAGTATGATAAAGACATTCTTTTAAGACAAAATCTTGAACATTTAAAATATACTAAACAAAAATGTAGTAAGGGAGTTGCTTTGGCGCTAATAGCAAATACATGTTATTTCGTCGAAATTGCGCGGCAAGAGAGACATCATGTTCTCCCTCAATCATACCATTCTAATGGGGAAGGGTTCATTCATTCACTGCGACGAAGTGTTTGTAGGGCAACAAAATCCATAATCCTCATCCCATTTTCATGACCCAAAAAGGGATTTATGAATTTGTTTATAGATTTAGAAGAAAATGGGGAGATAGATGGGTTTGAGGTAGGGGTCCCCAAACGAAGACAAGGGAGGTCCAGATTCAAAGTTCTTGTGTTTTCATTCGTTCTCTGTAAGAAATGACAACAAAAAAAATAATCCACATGCCATTTTCATGACCTATAAGTTACTAAATACAAAACATTGTGGAAACTGCAATGGGATTTGTTGATTTATAAGAAAATGAAGAAAATGTTGTGGAAATTTCAAAGGGATTCTAGGCAAGGTCCTCGGATGAAAACCATAGATCTCTAGATTCACGGGAGCTAGAATATTTAGATGAGTACAACATGAGGATATTGATGATCACCTCCTCCAAACCTTCTAAGTACTAGTGCGATTTCTCCTGTATGACAACCACAAGCTTGACTGCAGTCACTTCTTCTCCCACTTGACAAGATCCATCAAACAAATATATCAGATCCTTTGGGAGGCTATTTAGAACTCAGTGCTTGTCCGCTGAGTCTTCAAATCAACATCTTAGGGTTTATTTATTTATTTTCTTATTTGCATTTTTTGGGTGGGTATTTGAACCCATTTTACATATTTGTCAACATGTTGAGGGGAGTCCCAAAATTATGGTCTTCCCAATTGAGGTTAATAATATGGAGTATTGTGATTATCAATGGACAAAAATGAAAGGAAAATTATTGGCGTAACGTTGTAACCATGTATTCAGAATGTTCTGCTCACAAAAATGACCATGAAAGTGAAACAATTCACTATAGGTACCACTGCTAGAATAGGGGCAACAAGTCTCGTAAGCATTCATGGTGTTTCTATAGATTTTGGTCATAATTTTATGCATATATACTATACCTTTCAAGGTATCAAAGTAGCAAATATTTTGATTTCCTTTTTTTTTTCTTTGAACAATTGTTTTCCTCTTTTCCATCTTAGTTTGTATTGTAGAAATTATACAAAAAATATGTATACCAATGGATTCAATCCGATCATGAAGTATTCTAGAGAAAGATACTGAATCCTTCTAGAATTAATTTGTGGAAATTAAACACGATCGCACAATCACACCAAGTAAGAGAAAGAATCAAATTCGCAACACATGAAATTTTCTAGGGAAAGAAATCTACTCAAAACCCCTCTATCTGTATTGTATAAAACCAAGGAATCATGAAACAATTACAATGCACTCTTCTCACAATAGTCTGTTGCACTCTACCAACTCTCTCACACTAATCCAGACAAAATCAACCAACACTTAGCCAATTTCCTGCCTTGCTTGCGCAATTATAAGAACAATTGATCCCTATTAATTAGAAAATTCAACCTTCCAAAACTACACAATACATCATGGGAAACCCTATGGTTGTCTAATTGTGTGCCGACAATTTACTAATAATACAACTGATAGATAACATCCCTTTAACATCTGTCTCAACCAGGTCTTCACTAGAACTAACATGCATGCAACTATTAATGGTAAATCATCAGTCACTTGACAAATAACTGCATATGAATTAAACCTGATTTAATTCACTTGACTTCTCACTAGTACAAAAATCAGTTACAACTAGTTAGATTGAATTTAAATCACGTAATTGAGTTAACTCATTTCTCATGCATTAAACTAATACACTAATTGTAAATTGGAATCTAAAACAAATAGAATCACTCTACATGCCTCACCAACCACCCTCAAATCGAATTTCATGAGTTAACTGAGTCTATCACACTCTTTTTTCCATGGAAAAAATTGTAATTTTTCATTATGTGTAAGAAAAATTACATGTATCATCAACATAATCATATATTGATAGATCATGTAAATACAAAAAAATCATAAGATTCATATCTGCCATAGAAAATAAACATATATGTCTTGTAAAAACAAGAAAGAAAAGATAAAATAATCACATAGATATGTACAAAAATAAAAAATAAAAAGAGTTTATAGCTGTGAGCCCACAAAAAACAAAATGTGCAGTCTTGCTAGACTGCCCCTGATTCCTCCATCCTGTTCAAAAATGTGCCAACGACCCCATGCTAGCTGCAATGCTTCTTTGGATTATTTGTCAGTAGATAGTTCCTCTGCTTGTAAATATGAGTAAAATATATATAGTCAAAATAAGCTTTAAGAGACTATACTTCATCCAATAATGATCTAAGAGTGTGAGCATGCCAGAGTACGACATTGTTAAACCAATTGAAAATGATTTTTGAATCCCCAAAGATCTGAATCCTGTTGCAACATTTCTCACGGGAAAAAATGAGGAGAATTCTGAGGCTGTGAATTTCAACATAGTTTTTTGTACTAGGTCCAAGACCCATCTTGAGATGATAGAAATGTGTATTAGATATGTGAAGAGCAACACCTCCTCCACATCTGGTCGCGTTGGATGAACCATCAAAATAGGCCCATGATATGGATTTGTCAATATATTCAGGTTGTATAATTCTATTATGAGTTGGTGGAGCATCATTTTGGATGAGATGATAGATGGAAATCATGTTACTGCTTATGTTAAGTCAGTCTACGATCTTACCTAGAAAAATCGCTTGATTGCGGGCAAGCCAAGTCCCCCATGCAATAAGGAGGGGTAAGTTGCAATATTTTGTCTTGTTAGTAGCATGCCACCAATTATTCCAAGCTTCAGATACCGATCCATGCCAATTCTGAGAGATGCCCAAGGATAGTGTCGTGGTGAACCAGATGCGTTTACTTGCTGGGCAGTGTAGAAACAAATGATTCACATCCTCGGCTTGGAGGTGGCATAAGCTTCATCTGGAGGGCCCATGTAATCCCTGATTGGTGAGGTTTTCCTTCGTGGGGGTGCATTTTGAGAGAGTGCACCACATGAAGAGTCTAGCTCTGGGAGCGGGGGGGGGGGCCGGGGCTTTAATTTCCAGAGGTGTTTCCACCACCACAGTTTCATCTGGGGTTCCTATAACTCATTCAGAGAGGAGTACCCTTCCTTTGGTGTATATCTACCCCTGGGTGAGATGGCCCATAATATTTTGTCCTCCTGATTAGACAACCATATGTTAGTAGTTCAAAGGGCTCTGAGGTATCGATGATTGACTTCGAATTTCTGGGGATATCAAGATCTTGTGAAGTTCTCCAAGCCTGAGATGCCCAAGTGGAGTCTGCAATTTGTGAGATGTAGTGATAACCCAAATGAGCCAAATGTTGCCTGATGCCCAATGGCGGTTTGTAAGCTTGTCCACTGCCCGACCATGCATCCACACCAATATTAATCTGATCACCAGATCCAATTCTCCAAGTCAGTTCTTTTTTAATTATGTGGATGGATCGAGTTATGGCCTTCCATATGATGGAAGTGCCTGGAGTATGTTGAATGCGACCGATGATCGAATCCATGGAAGTCCTAGGAGAAATGTACTTGAGATAAGTGACCTCTTGCCACATAATCTTAGTAGTGATCAATTTCCAACCCCTAGCCCCCCAAACTTTAGGCTTTGCAATCTTCTTCCACACAATCCAAGCATATGTTCAGCCATCATGCTTACCCTTCCATAGGAATCCTCTGCAAATTTTTTGGATCCTAGCAGTCACACCTTTGGGGATCTAGGCCAAAGCCATCCAGTACACAGGAATGGCTTCAAGGAAATATTTATTGAGCACCAGCCTGCCCGCCTTAGAGAGCCATATTTGCTGCCAGATGTTGAATCTCCGCTACACTTTGGAAATTAACTAGTTCCAGTCATTTATACGATAGTCATTTTGTTTCAGGTGAAAACCCAAATATTTGATACCATCCTCTAATTCCTTGCGCTCAAAATGAAAGAGGCCAAGGGCATGTCGACACTCAAGGCAGAGAAATGAACCATCATAATGGTAGATTCACTGTGATTGGGGTCCATACCAGTAGCTTTACAAAAAATTATAACTAGATTCAGGAAACTGTTATTGTCATGAAAAGTAACATAAAAAAAGATGAGGACATCATCCACAAATAGCAGGTGGGTTAGTTGTATGAGGTGAGATAATTTGACTCCATTAATGGATCCATCTACTTTTGCTTTTGACAAAAGTGTGGAAATTCCTTCCATAATCAATAAAAAAAGTAAAGGGGAGAGTGGGCAGCCTTGCTGAAGACCTCTACCTGCATGGAAGAAGTCAGATGCTGTACCATTGATAAGAATGTTGAAGGATGAATTTGTAATACATCCCATAATCCAATTAGTGAAGGAGTGTGGAAAGCCAATATGAATAAGGATGAGTTGTAGGTAATTCCAATTAACACAGTCAAAGGCTTTTTCTAGGTCAATTTTGGGAATGGTGCTCTTAAGACTCTTGAGTTTTATGGAGTGTAAGACTACCTGAGCGATACCAATCGCTTCATGAATTTGTCTCTGGTTGAGGAAGGAAAATTTTTCTTTGGCAATGTGCTGGGACAAAATAGGCTTGATACAGTTTGCAATAATCTTGGAAATGATATTATAAATGCAGTTATAGAGGGAGATTGGGCGGTAGTCAGAGAAGGATATGGGTTTGTATGTCTTGGGAATGAGTGCTATGAACTTCCACTTCCCCCAAAGTGACTGGAGCATTGAACGCATCCAAATTATCCTCCTCCACGAATCTGTGCAACGAGCGGGAAATATGCATGGTCTCCATAATATTTTCATTCCTGGGATCCCTGTATAGGTTGGAAAAATGTGTAATGCCCATTTCTGCAAGCTGGGAGTGATTTTTTTCCACCCTACCATTCTGATCTTTTAGTTCCCAAATGCTATTAATAATCCTTCTGCCTTTGGCACATTGTTGAAAAAATCTGGTGTTATCATCTATAAATTTTAACCAGATTTCCCTGCTTTTAAGCCTCCACTCTTCTTCCTGTTTTCAAAGAATATTTGCTTTCTCTAGCTCCAAAGATATCAGTTTTTCCTTGGTCTCCGAGGATAGGACGCCGAACCCATCCGAACCTGTGAATATCCCAAGTTCGGTCTCAATGTTCAATAGCGACTCCTCCTCCTCTTTCTTCTTCCTTCTAGCCCAGCTTATGGTGAGGGCCTTTAGATTAGATAAGTTGTTGTAGAGGACCCATGCAGACTCCATATCAGGTCTTTGATCACAATGAGTCCATTCCCACTTGACCAAATAATGAAATTCAGGCTCCTCCAACGAATTTGAGTTAAATTTGAAGGGGGAGTGGGGCTTTTGATCACCCAGCTGAAATTCAAGATAAATGGGGGAGTGATCCGAGGAGCCACCCACCCCGACCCATTTCCTAGCTTTTTCAAATTTATCAGCCATAGGAACCTTGATTAGGAATCGGTCAAGTCTTCTAACCAATGTAGCCACCCCAGTTCTCCTGTTCCTCCAAGTGGGGAGCTTCTTTTGCATAGCTATGTCTAAGAGATCAACTTCATCAATCATCCTTTCATAGTATGTAGATTTTGGGTCACAGGTAGCACACGGTCCCCAGGATTCAGATAGGCCAATGGAGAAATTGAGATCCCCACCCAAAATAATGTTGTCTTGCTGCATAATAGAGCAGTGCATCCAATCATCCCATAATTCCTCTCTATTTTGACAAGGACCATATACGTTGATCAAACTAATGGGAATATAAGAATCACAGGTAGTAATGTTAGCTCCCAGGATTCCAGCCCCGCCCCACCAATTGTTGATTAATGATAAAAGCCGTTGGGATCATCATCATTTTTGGATTACATGGTCTTATGGTTCGTCTTGATTTTTATTGTTGTTGTGGGTCCGTTGGATTTCCTATTGGGCCCCTTTATTCATTGATTTTCTGACCTATTCTGTCTGCCTCTGCTAACCCCTGTTAGAAAAATTATATATGAAATAGAAATGGAACACATAAATTATGCAGAAACACAAACACAAAAAACATATAAAACAAGAGAGACACAGATATACGTGGTTCACCCAATTTGGGCTACGTCCACCCCAAACAATGAGTCCTTCCTTTATATTATCCAACAAGATGAAGAGACACAACCTACAGAAGATCCGATGTAATATCCTCTATTTTCTCTCACAGTGCCCCTTTCTATTTTTCGCTCATAATACACATACAATACACATCCGCAATACAATACCCTCATACAAAACAAGGGATTGTCTTCTAGGGAAAAACCCTACATTAAACATAACTTCAGATCATCCGCCTAATTAATGGCCCAGATGGACTACGAAATTACATATCTTACAAGGATGTAAAATACAAGAACTCAAATTTTATTAAAACATTTATTTGTTAATTGGATAAAGATACCCAAAAAAATGCATGACTATTTTTACATGTAAAAATCAAATCTCCCCACCTAACAATTGGACCACATCCTCTAAATTAATTTATCATTACTATTACCAACCATCTAAAATATTTCCCAAATTAAATCCTATTATCTAATTAATAATATTAATAATTAAAATAAAACTCAAATTAGAGGACCACAATTTTTTGCAGTAATTTTTTTTTCAAAAAATCAAGTAGTTGGAATGTTTGAATTGGATGGTGGAAATAGATTTAGCACCATCAAAAACCTTTAGAACAACCAAAACACTAAAATTTAACAAATATAACTTAGATTTTCAAAACTCTTTGCCAGAATTTTTCATAATCTTATCCGAATTTTTGAGTTATTCTATGAGTTTTTTAAGACTATGGCCATCAATATAAAACAGACCTACATTTTTTTAATAAACATGCGTACGACATCAATTTTTTTTAACTATAGCTGATGCACAAAATACATTAAAAAGAAAATTGTGCCGACCATCTTTCCTTTGTGGTTCAAAAAGAGTCACATGGAACACGGTTGCCAAATGATAGCGTATAGCTTTGGATTACAAATGACACGATTTCTCGTTCTGGACCTACTAGTTTTGGTTTTGCTAATCATGGAGAGTGGCTCTAACGCAAAAATGAATGCAAAAGTTGAAGAGATTATCAATATATTACAACTGCCTTACTAAAAGAGCTTCGATTATTATAATAAAGAGTTTAATGAATACAGTCAGAACATAGAAATAACTGCAATAGTTCAAACAGAATTCAACTTGAAAGTTGAAGAAATAACCAAAAGTATAAGAGAATATTTTTTTGGTACTAACTTGAAAGTTGAAGAAATAACCAAAAGAATAAGAGATTTTTTTTTTTTCAAGTGATTTATGAGACAAATGCAGAGCCCAGAGATGGTGGAGCGAATAGAAAGGGTGATAGGCACAAACCCTCATCATTCATAATTACAACTAGTTCCCTACGGGGTTGGAAGGTTGAGCCCTTGCAAATGCAGTTCGCCTTTGCTCTTTTACTTAGAGAGAAATTTGCATGGGTTAATAATGATATAGAGGTGTACGATCCAATTCTGTCGCTACTGGAGCGAAGAGTCGTAAAAGATTTTTTTTTTTTTTTTTAATTATGGTGAATCGGTAACTCTTTAGACTAATCTAAGGGAGATCTTAGGATCAATCCTCGTGGCTGTCATATAACACCAAGAGTATATCCAATAGCCTGCAAGTCAGACATATCGGAATCTTATGATTTAGCAAGAGCCGAGACTCCGCATCAAGGGGGAGCCTACTCCTTGAGCCGAATCATAACAGGCCATATACTCAATGAGATTTGAACCTCCATCTCGTGGGTTTCACCCAACGAAACTTACCATTAAACCACATATAACTGTATAAGAGTCATAAAAGATTTTAACTGCACAATTCTTTTTGTTAATGAGGGTGGGAGACGAATAGGGTGAGCCTTATTTCCCAGTCCATCAGCGCATAAATGCGCCGAGGCAGGAAATGCTCACCCTCTGATGATGTGCCACTTTATCTGATGGTGGGCATTTCCTGCCTCTACACATTTATGGACTGATGGACTGGGAAATAAAGCTAGCCACACTATTTTTCATGTTTCACTGCACAACTCATCTCTATGATAGTATATTGAATAGTTACCAAATTCAGCACAACTCATCTCTATAATAGTGTATTGAATAATTACCGAATTCGGCCGTACTTCTTAAAAAAATAGAAACATAAATTTGAAATTCCGTACAATAATATTTGGTTAAATGATTATAGTAAAATTGGTTACCAAAAACCCCTGAAACCCTTTCCCGATTAAGGAAATGGCATATTGTTACCGGATAACGTGATGTACAGTAATATTTTGTTCAAGAATTATAGTAAAACTGGTTATAAACTGGTAATATTTCTGGTTTTTTTTTGTGCAAAAAGAAATTATTTAACCAGTTTTTAATGAAATAGGTAAAAAAATATTATATATACAATTTTGAATATAAAATAGGCCGGCAATGGAGTTTGTTAAATAAAAAATACATGTTTCTTATATGTAATTTATAATTTATTAAATTAAAAAAAATAAGATTAAAATTTATTTGAATTTATTTTGAGTAAATGTAAAATTATAAATTTTAATATTTTGTATTATCATTATTATATGGGGATTTCAATATTATAATTATAATTATAAGAGAGTTTATGGAGATTTCAATATTATAATTATCAATGTTAATATTTTAAAATTGTAAGAGAGTTTATGGGGATTTCAATATTATAATTATCCATGTTAATATTTTAAAATATTAAAAAAATAATATTTAAATCACTGTAAGAGGTATACTTCCGATTTTTTTTTCGTATTGAATTTTAAGTCATCGTATTATTTTCATATTGAATCCAATTTGAATTTAGTAACTATGGTGTATTGGAAGCGAACTGGACACCTAACAATTTTAGTAAGGTTATCATATTGGAGATCTTTGCAATCCTTGGGCCTTAAAAAAGTTAAGGCCATTAGGATGAGAGATCATGTAAGGCATGCAATTCCAATTATAGGACATTCACCAATTTAAGTTGGTAGTTCTTTGCATGGGATGATTTAGTGGAGGATCTCAACCTTGATATCTATTCAGATGATTAGTTAAACAAATAATAGTATTATTTTTCAAGTTATTAAGAAAGGAGTTGTCTATAAACTCAACCAAATAGTTTGGACTGCAATTTTTTTTTAAAAAAAATCAGGTAGTTGGAGTGTTTGAATTGCATTTTTTTCAAAAAATCAGGTAGTTGGAGTGTTTGAATTGCATTTTTTTATGGTGGAAATGGATTCAGCGCCATCAAAAACTCTTAATGCTCCAAGTTTAACAACTGTAAACCAATTTTTCAAAAATCTTTGCCCAAATTTTTCACGATCTTATGTAAATTTCTAGGTTATTATTGGTTGATTGAAATGGTCTTTCAAAAATTCAAGTAGCTGGAGTGTTTTACTTCACAAAATTAATTTTACTTCACAAAATTATATTTCAAGGAATGAAAATTCTTTAAACTCAACTTTAGAATTAGTGTGTATATTGACAATCATGATCATTTTAGTATTTCAGTTAAGTAGGTTTAGTTATTTTGGAATACCGAACATATGGGTTGATAAAAGCTAATACATATTTATTAAAAAAAAAAAAAAAAACTAAATTATAATTTTATTTTTATTATTAAAAAATGATTAATTATGCACGTTGAGTTAATTTTAATTGAAAGTATTAAAAAACATCAATAATCTCAAACTCATTGTGATCACTGGATTTGTTCTTGATAATTATTATTATTATTATTATTATTATTATCCAGCTTTAAGATCAAAGCCAAGCTAGACACCAAATTGGTGTATGAGACTTTCTTGTTTGGACAAATTGAGTCTTGATATCTTTTCAGAGGATTAGTTAAACAAACAATAGTATTCTTTTTCAAGTCATCAAGAAAGGAGTTGTCTACCAACACAACATAATAGTCCTGAAGACAATTTTTTTTGCTTAAATCCGGTAATTTTTTTTTCAAAAAATCAGGTAGTTGGAGTGTTTGGATTGCATTTTTTATGATGGAAATGGATTTAGCACCATCAAAAACACCTAGGGCACCCAAAATACTAAAATTTAACTAATGTAAACAAGATTTTCAAAAATCTTTACCGGAATTTTTCATAATCTTACTGGAATTTCTATAAGTTTTTTAGACTACCGCATCAAGAAATAACTAAGCTCAAACAATTAGTTTTACTTCACAAAATTATATTTCAAAGAATGCAAATTCTTTAAACTTTAAACTTCAGAATTAGTCTGTATATTGACATGCATAAGCATTTTAGTATTTCAGTTAATTAGGTTTAGTTATTTTGAAATAGTTGAACATATGGATTGATAAAAACTAATACAATTTTATTATCAAATTTAAAAAAAAAATTAAACTATAACTTTTTTTTGTTATTAAAAAATAATTAATTATATTTGGAGTTTTGTTTGACAACTCAGGAGATGTGTGATTCTATCACATGTGGAGTCAAAATATCTCTATTTTAAAAGTAAAATATTTTTTAAATAAAAAAATAATTTTTGGTATAATATAAAATAAAAAAAGAAAAATGAATATGCATGTTGAATTAATTTTAATTAAAAGTATTAAAAAACATCAATAATCTCAAGCTTATTATGATCATTGGATTTGTTCTTGATATTACAAATAGTTCAGTCAGTGCAGGTGGTAAGTAAATATGATATTTCATCTCCACATGATATAATATAATTTACTAACAATTTTCAAAAGAGAAAGTAATTAAGCAAAAACTTGTAAGTAAGATGTTTAAACCTTATATTTTCAATATAGGTTATCAATAAAATATTATAATATATATACTTAAATATATTAATAACTAAAAATTTATTTTAATGTGGAAAATGTACTTCATACATAAAAAATGGCAATATACATCTTATGTAAAATATTTTAATGTAATATATATATATATATATATATATATATATATTAAAAATAAATAAAAATATACCATTTAATACTAAGAAATACTTTTAAAACAATTTTTTAAGACAAGATTAATATTTTTATCTTAAACATTTAAATCATCTTAAAAAATGTCTTAAACTAAGCAAGAGAGAGTACCATAAAGACATTCCTTTAAGACAAAATCTTAAACATTTAAAATGTATTAAACAAAAATGTAGTAAGGGAGTTGCTTTGGCCCTAATAGCAAATACATGTTATTTCGTTGAAATTGCGCCACAATAAAGACGTCATGTTTTCCATCAATCATACATCTTAGGTTTTTTATCAATTTTCTTATTTCCATTTTTTGGGTGGGTATTTGAACCTATTTTACATATTTTTCAACATGTTAATGGGTGTCCCAAAATTATGGTCTTGCCAACTGATGTTAATAATATGGAGTATTTTGATTATCAATGGACAAAAATGAAAGGAAAAATGTTGGCATAATGTTGTAACTATGTATTCAAAATGTTCTACTCACAAAAATGACCATTAAAGTGAAACAATTCACTATAGGTACCACTGCTAGAACAGGGGCAAGAAGTCCAGTAAGAATTCATGATGTTTCTGTAGATTTTGGTCATAATTTTATGCATATATACTATACCTTTCAAGGTATCGAAGTAGAAAATATTTTGATTTCCATTTTTATTTTTTCTAAACAATTGTTTTCCTCTTTTTCATCTTGGTTTGTACGAGGGTATCAATTTCTATACAAGCGGCAATGTTGACTAATTTTGTTTTAGATAACTGTGTTGTCACCATGTCTATGGCTATGTGACTGTGGAAGTTTTGGCCATGATCTCAATATCAGCGAGGGAGAGTACCTATACGTGTGTTAATGTTTTGTAGAGAGTGTATGGATTCATTGGATTAAAAAGAAAGAAAGATATTAAGTGAAATAGTTCTATTTCTATTAATTTGTTGGTTTAAAGGGATATCTTTTAATAACATAATGGCGAGTTGATCTATTAATGAATAAATTTATTGTCGATCTTCTCTCTCTATAAAAATATCTCCGTAAAATTGTGTTTTTGAATATGAAATAACAAGACAACTATTTTTATTTGTATTGAGTCTATTTTATATAATTAAAGCTATAAAATCTTTGTCGCTGACACTGTCTTTATCTAGGTATTTCCATATATTCCTTCTTCTCTAGCCCTCTATTTATTAAGGCCTTCAACATAAACCTTCCCCACTATATTCCACTCCCCTTCAGTTCATCACTTCAAGATGCATAGTTCCGACCTGTATTCATGGTCGCTTCTTTTTGGATGTCGCTTTTCATTTTAACTTCACTCTAATGAAATGGAATGATCTTGTTTGTTTTTTCAGTTTTGGAAAAAACTTACAATCTCCTCAACACAAAGAGACCAAGAGAGAAGAAGAAGAGGAAATCCATTTTTAATCCTTGTTGTAAGGATATTTTGGACACGCGATGAAAATGGCACATAATTGTGTGTATCTACCTTGTATTGGGAAAGTATTTCCTTAGCTCATGGAGTTTATTTATGTAATGTTTTTTTCAATACAACTATTTGTCAAGAAAATTGTAAGAACTCATTAACACGCCTAACATAATCCATTACCTCGATTCAATCCTTGCAATCCACGTGATATTTTATAGCTTTCCCTAGCATAATTTACCCATATATGAAGTGGTTAGAGGGCAAGCTATAATTTACCTTGGTATATGGTAAGGAAGTTCTATTACCCATTGAATTTAAAATTCATACATATAAACTTGCAGCAGAATTGAGATTGGAATTTGAATGTCCGACATGGGCACGTTGACGCCCCTGAACAAGACACACACACACACACACACACACACACACACATTAAAAATTAGATATTTCTTACACAAATTCTCATTCATGATACAAATTCAGACATAGATCTAGATTCAACATTGTAAAGTTAAAATTTGTAAGTTTTACAAAGTAACATTACACATACAAATATAGCTGAGATAGACTCAGCAATGATCCAATAGGAGAAAGAAAAGAAACTATAGTTTTCTCATTAAGTCATCAAAATTAAAATGTGTTAATTAGGTAGTAGCAATGCCAATGGAAAATAGAAATAGAAATAAAAAATTAAAACAACTATAAGTACAAGGCAGTAGGTAGCTCATGAGTCATCAATCATCAATCATCATCATCATAATAATCAACATCACTATTATGGTCACCAATACTCTCCTCTGTTGCATCTCCCTTTTTTGGTGTGGAGGATGACCCCTTAACAGTATCACCATCATCAAAAGTGACATGCTCTATCACTGGCTCATTAAGATCCAAGTTGGAAAATTTCAACTCAACACTATTTTCCAAACCCATATCATGACAAAAGACATCCCACATCTTTGTCTTTTCCTTAAACCACTCATCCCTCTGCCTGTAATAAGACAAAGGTTGGTGTGCACATACACCATTTTTTATGCCCTGGACTACTCAAGCCTTCTCTTCTTAACACTATACAAATTCCCATATGTGCTCCAATTCCTCTCGCAACAAGAGGATGAAGTCACCCAAGAGAGGAGCCTCATGGATAACTGCAATAGAGGAGGGATTGCTACCCCATGAATTTCCCAACAAGAATAGGGCTTATTATCCCCCCTAATCACATCATATTTTGCAAATTGACCAGTCCAAGTGGAAAATTATGCAAAGGCATCCTCTACCTCATCAAGGGATTCTCTATCTTGAAACATCCACCTCAATGCATCCTTCCTCCCATGTGAAATTTCACCATCCATGTGAGGAGGGAATATGCAGGAAGTTTCTCCATTCATCTATGCATGGATGTAGTACTTTGGGTTAAATGAGTGAGCTAAACAATGCAAAGGTTTGCAATTCTTTTCCCATCTGTTGACAAGAATATATTGTATGGTGGTGAATAATGCCTCTGACGATGTCTCATACTCAGCTCACTCACTCTTTTAAAATGATGCTCCTCACAAACTCAATCATGGAATCACATCCCTCCTAAACCTATCCTAGGATGGGTTGGTCTGTATCTACAAATTGTAGAAAATAAATGATAGGGTCCATGATATTAATAAGTATATCTATCATCTCCCAGCAAGCATCATCTAACATAATGTCCTTCACTCATTTTGAGGCTAATTGATCTGTCTTTCCCCAAAAATACCAAAACTTTGAAATAACCATGGCCCGAAGAGTAGTCTTGACCTCCCTCAACCTCTTCAACATGATGAATAAAGAGGTAAACCGTGTATCTGAAATCTTCAACAATGATATATTGGTTTGCTCGTATATTGTGAGGGAATTTGTATGATTTTGCACAAAGTTGCATATATGTCGTGCATCCTTAATAATACTTCCAATCCAAAGAACATCAGTGCTAAATTCAAGGAATGTACAATGCAAGGTGCCCAATACTTGTGGATATTTAGCTTCCATAATCATGTCATCAACCTTGCAAATAGGTGCATTATATATAATGATTTGCTCAAAATAATCAACACCTACATCTTCAATAACTTTAATGAATAACTCACCTATATATTGTGCATCCTTGCATTGTCCAAGTCCATCCACTAATTTCAATAAAACTAGACCATTAAAGGAAGTCACTATGAGGTTGATGAGTTGGTGGTGTGTTGGATCTGTCCATCCATCAGAAACAATACTAGCCCTAGATGTTGGCCATGAAGATTTAATAGGCTCAAGAATTTTGTCCACCTCTTTCTTTTCCTTAGTAAAAAATGTGGTTCTAAGCTTCTCTAACCCAAAATGAACATACTCTGATGGATCCCCTCGAGTTAGAGCTCGACACATCTCAATAAATAAAGGTGATCATTTAACATTAAAGTATATGAAGTTATGATAGAAAAATAATTCAATGGTGAGATCATGCTCTTCCTGTTTCTCTTTCTAAAAAATCTCGTCCATTGGACCAAATTCCATTGCCTTTGTTTTTTCTTCTTGTCCCCCACCAAAATTGTCAAACATAAATTTTGCTGCTTCTTTTCTTCAAAAATGGAAGGGAATCATCATTATTTATTTTTTTAGATGATGCAACCACCTTTTCCACACCAACATTGGCTTCTTTTTCCATTTCTTTCCTCTTAGCTAAATACACCTTTGTACATGCCCCAACTCCACAACCTTGTAAAGCCAAAAAATGAGCTTTGACATGGTAATACATGCTCTTGAAATGATTGTTGCAATAGGTGCATTCCAAGAAACATTTCCTCCTCCCTTCAACTTATTTCTTGACCCTTCCTCTCTTGCGACATACATCCACAAGGGATATTTGTTTTATTGAGCCTCTCATATTTCTAAATTATTTTTTCCCTAAACATTTGAATTTGTTGTTGCAACCCCACTTCCAATAAAGGGAACACTTACAGACCCTTATGAAATTGTGTAATATTCCAAAATGGAAAAGGCAGGAATATAGAACATAAAACTGGAAAATGAAGTGATACATCAATGCATAAAATGAGAGAAGATCATATAGCCATTCTATTAAACATTAGAACAACAAATGTGTACAAGATCTTGAGGAAATATACACTCAAGCTAGGCCAAACAAGCCTCTAGAGACTAAGTACATAAAATTTGAAGAACATCTACTATACAAGAATGCAAGAGGCTAAGACAACGCAGTTTCTGTTGGGGTTAAGTGCTGCTGGAAAATGTGAATACATGGATTTGCTGATATAGTGCTTATAAAATGTCGGGATCATATATCTAGGATTTCTAACACTATTCCAAGAAAACCCAGAAAAGGTTTCAGGAAATACTCAAAATGCAGAATGTGTAAAATATAGCCCTAGGGATGAATAACGCTCTGCAACTGCACCACTGGTAGGAGGTGCCTAATCTGATGTGACAATGGCTAATATCCCTCCTCACAGACCTTCCAGATGAAGGGTTGCTCCCCTCACTGGAAAACAAGGTCAAGAACTTGGGTACTTGACCTCCCACTGTAACTTCACTGCAAAATAACACAGTTTCTGGAGGATATTGCGCTGTGGGTGAATTTTTCTGCTTTTCCTAATGCTAGATGGTGGAATACAGGTCAAGGAACTTCCTTTCTAGCCTCCTAGATGAAGGGCTGCTCCCTCACTGGAAAACAAGCTCAAAAATTGGGTCTATCAACCCTCCACTGTTGCTGCCCTGCAAAACAACACAATCCTGAAGGAGACTATGCCGTGAATGATGGATGGAGGTTGGCCTCATACCTAATAGTGGAAATGATGCTCAATGAACCCTCTCCTAAGTAAGAACTCGAAGTCCCCTGAGGATGAGGGTGGGATTTACGCTCGGAAACACCTTCATACTAAACAACATAACAGACTTCGATAAACAGCTGAAGCGTGAAAAAATTCATACAAGACCAGAATTGTGATATCAAAAACTCCTGAAACAGCATGCAGGGCATGGGAGAAAGTTATCCCATACTCCCCCAAGAGTAACCAAAGCAACAATGACTCTTGTTTCCCCCTCATATCATCATCATACAAGCCATGGATTAGGAACATACTAACTAACATGTAAAATGTCACATCAACCCAACATCACCAAACTCCCCACTGCCCCATAATGTGAGTGCCATACCATGTCCCAAACAATAACACCCCCATTAACATAGGAAATGTCATGTGATGGCCAAAATCTCTCAAGAGTAGCCAGCGCAGCCATGCCTCCTACTGCCCTATGTCATAGATCTGCAAGTAGCTCACCAACCACTTGCTCCTTATCCTCACCCATCCATCCAAATGTGGGTGACTCCTATCATGCTCCAGTTTGGTATTCACCCAATGGAGGATAATTTCCTCCAAAATCTGATGACTATATTTACACTTCATGATATGTCGAAGTGAAACCTTCTAGAGATCTGTATATGAGGACCTCTCATCAATGACCTGATAGAACCCATAAGGCTCCAAATATGCTATAGGAAAAAGCTTCTCTTTGAGTTATGAGGTGCTTATCAAGAAGAATCTATCATAATAATGGAGGATGTTATTCATCATAAGAGGTCTATCATCTGCCATCTTCCCATCCCATGATTCATGAGTGACGCAGTCATCAGAATGCTCCCAGAATAGTTGGGCCCCCAACTAATCACTTATCCCCAGTGACAACGTTGTTGTTCTCCATGATGGTGCATCTACTGTCTCATGGCCATACATTGTACTGGTTAGGACTATGCTCATCCTATCCTCCGAAACTCTACACTCCAACCCAAAGTGTTGTGTGTAGCTCAACAATGAAAAACCATGATGGCTATACATCTCCTCCTTGATAGTTTGCTGCTCCAAATCAGAAAAGTGCTCTAGTGCTTGGTTATGAAATGGCCCATATGAAATGATATCACAAATATCAAAAGTATTCTTTCCTCTAGCTTCTAAATGTGTAACCTGCACACATAATTCATCTAAGCTGGTAGGATTGAACATTAGAATAGTATGTTGAAGGTAATTGTGCAAACCTCCTATGTATTTCAACAAGGTGTCTTGACTTTGTAAGTCTACTCCAAGTAGAAGTGCTATCCTTCTAAACTCTTGTGTATAATCTTACACATTTTGACCCTTAAGTTGCCTAAAATTTTGCCAATTCATGATTGCTTTCTGAATATGAGCAAGAGGATAAAACTGTTTCTTAATAGCAGTAATAAACTCATTCCAAGTTAGAGTTATCTTACCATGCTTTTTAATTTCCTCCCTGGTCTTGGCTTCCCACCAAACCAAAGCTGATCCATTCATTCTCAAAGAGGCTAATTGGATTTTTGTGTCATTATCATGCAAATTCTGAATTCTTAGATAGACTTTCAGCTGTCTAATCCAGTTATCCAATTTTTCTGCATTCACATCACCATTAAGCATCGGCAACTCAAACTTCACATCAAGCTTTAACAAAGGATTTTTAAGAGATGTTTTTGTTTTGTGTGACTGATTAACATAAGTTGAAGAGGATGATGTGGAGGAAGAGGATGATGTGGAGGAAGAGGATGACGATGGAGATGAAGGATCACCATTTCCTCCATTCCCTTTCTTAGACTTATCATTGTCTTTTTTCCCTCCTGAAGAATCTCCTTCTTCTCTTTGGTTTCTAGACCCTTCTCCAGCAATCCTATCATTTCTCTCTTGGTATAGGATCCTAACCATCTCAGTCATGTCCAAGAAAGATTTTCTAAAGACTCTTTCTTCTTCCTTGGAATCCATTTCTTCATGTACTTCTCCTTCTCTGGAAGACATGTTTGTGGCTGATTCTAAGGCTAATGAGGATGAAATGGAAGGTGGAGATAATGGCACCCTAGCCCTCCTTGGTTGAGGATTAACTTGTGCTCTAACCAATTGACCTTCCCCTCTTTTCAATTTCAGCCTAGTAAGCATCAAATTTTGCAGAACAACACAATTTGCTTGCACAAATTTCACAAACTCTTAAGCAAAACCTAGAGCTCTGATACCAATCTGATCTAAAATTGTGTGAACAAAGTATTTCTTATACAAATATTGACAGTAGGGGCTTTTACTGGTTATTTCACCTTTACTAGAAAGGATGAAACCAAAAGCTTCTGGCCCACATACTGGCTCTGCCTAAAGAAATATAATGTAAACACTACATAGATCTGATCAATGAAAGTATTTGTTTATGTGCAAAGTATTCATTAATCAAAATTTTATGTGTGAATAAGCAAGTTCAGGTATTCTGCAATGGAAGTAATGTGGTTTGAAGTGAAGCTAAGGAGTTGTGTTCACTGTATAAGTCTGATTGGGAAAAGTGAACTTATGAAAAGTTACTATATAATGAAGTAAAATCTAAAATATAACAGAAAAAATGCACAACATAACAATAAACATTTGTTTAAGCAGTTGACCCCTCTCTTGGGCTACCTCTGCTAGGTCCAAAAGCCTCCAAATAGGCTTTTCCCTCTTTCATTAATGCTCAAATTAAAAATTACACTATGTAGAAAGCCTAAAAAGGAAAAATTAGCTGCAAATTCAGAAATAGAGGACTGAAATCAGTATCAATCGACTATTCATTCACCTCCAATGGATGAGTGTAGTCCAACACAGCTGATCTTTCACCAAGCCCTGGTGGCTCCATAATCAAAATCGCTGATAAAAACACAGATAGAGCGCCCTGATGGCTCTGCAACTTGTCCCAACAGCTCTAGAATGCTTCAATACCCCAAAAGCAAAAAAAATTCGCTTCAATTGGACTTCCCTAGCCAAAGTTATGGCTAACTGAAGTTTTGTCCAGTTACCCCTTGAAAAGCTCCACTAAATGTGGAGCAACTCCAGATAAGTCCGACAAATATGAGGACGTCGCCAAAGACAACACTCCGCCGAAACTTCCGCCAAACGTTGAGGGCTAAAGTTAAGGGCCACATGACCGCGCCCGTCGGAGTTTGGTTGTGAACTTACAGTTATTCACGAGTTTTATTAATGTTTAAACCATATCATATAATATGGTGTCGAAACCCACGTGACCATAACCCGACACATTGCGCACCGACGGATTTACGCCATGGTTCTGAGCCATTGGTTGCATGCGGAGGGGGCTAGCCCCCTTTCGGGCCTCGCCCATACAAAATGTCAAGTTTAAATATAAGTTCATTCTGTTAAATAATAAGAACCATAGCCCTGGCCCAACGGTTGGGCCGCTCCGTTGCTTCTGACCCGACCCGAGTTCGAATCCTGCCCACGACCAAATAAATTTGAAAACACACTTTTCATTCCACCTTGGGGCCATGTGGCGGCCTCTGGGTTGGCCACGTGGCGCTCTGTGATTGGCCGCCTGTGGAATATTTTGCAAAATATTCTGTGGAATATTCCATGGAATATTCTTTTTTTAATAATTTTTTTTTTTTTTTATAAAGTCAAATTTTGGCCATTTTTTAACTAAAATTGAGAAAATTCAAAGCTAAATAACTTTCTCATACGACGTTGGTTTTTAGTGCCGTTCATGTCTACATGATCGTTTTTCCGAGCTCTTTCCAGTCGTTCTGGTTTGGACCACTTTTGAGCAACTTCATTTTTGAGCATTTTTCTACAAAGGACTTGATCTCCTGATCACACCTCCAAAATGGGAAGCTTTTGGACCCCAAAAGCTCTCTGATTACTGAAACTGATGATGTGGAGACTGATTCTCCACTCTTCCACCCTTGAATAACTGAAATCTACCCGATTTCATCAAATGAAGCTTTTGAGAAAATGATAATCTGTCTCTGGAATCAACTGATCGACCATTGCTAAGATTGACGGAGTCATGATGCAAATGATTAAAATTTGCAGAACAACAATTGTAATTTGCAGAAAACAAACTTTTTCTACACTGATCAAACTTCCAGAAAGACTTAAAATAACCTTCACCTTGCAAACTGTTCCCATGGCGAATTCTACCATTCTGAAACCAACTTTTTCCCATGTTGAATTGTGTGTCCTTCTTGCTTGCACTGCTTTGCTTTGACACTTCATTCTCTGCATTGGCTGACCCAAAAGGTAATTTGCACAACATAACATCATCTTCTTTCAAAGACAAACTGTTATCAAACTGAGACAAATCATTAGCAACATCATAAAAAGGCGAATGCTCAAAATCTGGTCGTTTCAACATTAACAAAGTTAGACTTTGACTTGCATTAACTAGTCTTTTCAATTGACTTGCATGGAGTAAAGAAGATTCCAACTTCTTCTTGTGAGCTCTCACAATGTACTCTTTACCATATTTGAACAAGTGATACTTATTTTCATGGCGATGAAAGATGGCCTTCCTGTCAAATAAGTAAGGACTTCCCAAAACAATACCTGAGATATCAAGCGGCACCACATCAAGTTCCACTGTGTCAATAAAGTGTGCAGTTATTGCAAAGCGCAATATGCACTTCCTTGAAACTTGCAAATTGGCATCCTTGCATATCCATCCAAGTGGATAAGGCTTCGGATGTGGAATGGTCTCAAGTTTAAGCTGCTTGACCAAGTCTTCAGATATAAGATTCGCTTGTGACCCACTATCAAATAATGTGTCAATTTTGGTCTGTTTTGAAATTACCCTCACATGGAAAATATCTATCCTCCTCTTTTCTTCATGAGTATCTTTGTGACAATTCAAAGAGCTAGAACTAGGAATTATGTCTTGCACCATTTCTTTCCCCTTAATGTTCTTTAAAACCATGGCTATGCTTTTTGTCTCATCTCCTAAGTCTGACCCTAAGTCTTGCTCAACTGTTGCTCCAATTTTCTCCTTTCTTTGGTCTTGTTTTTATTCTTGTATTTTTCTAGTTTTAGTTCAGGATGAAGCTTCCAACAATGATCTTCATCATGACTTGTCTTTGAACAGTTCTTGCAAAAGAACTTTCCTTTCTCTTTTCTTGAATTTGCAACTCTCTTATTTCCTTTGTTTTTGAAATTACTATCCTCATCAAAAGTATTCTTTCCTCTAGCTTCTAAATGTGTAGCTTGCACACAGACTTCATCTAAGCTGGTAGGATTGAACATTAGAATAGTATGTTGTAGGTAATTGTGCAAACCTCCTATGTATTTCAACAAGGTGTCTTGACTTTGTAAGTCTACTCCAAGTAGAAGTGCTCTGCTTCTAAACTCTTGGGTATAATCTTGCACATTTTGACCCTTAAGTTGCCTAAAATTTTTCCAATTCATGATTGCTTTCTGAATATGAGCAAGAGGATAAAACTGTTTCTTAATAGCAGTAATAAACTCATTCCAAGTTAGAGTTATCTTACCGTGATTTTTAATTTCCTCCCTGGTCTTGGCTTCCCACCAAACCAAAGATGCTCCATCCATTCTCAAAGAGGCTAATTAGATTTTTGTGTCATCATCATGCAAATTCTGAATTCTTAGATAGACTTCCAGCTGTCTAATCCAGTTATCTAATTTTTCTGCATTCTTTTGTGTGACTGATTAATAGAAGTTGAAGAGGATGATGTGGAGGAAGAGGATGTCGATGGAGATGAAGGATCCCCATTTCCTCCATTCCCTTTCTTAGACTTATCATTGTCTTTTTTCCCTCCTGAAGAATCTCCTTCTTCTCTTTGGTTTCTAGACCCTTCTCCAGCAATCCTATCATTTCTCTCCTGGTATAGGATCCTAACCATCTCAGTCATGTCCAAGAAAGCTTTTCTAAAGACTCTTTCTTCTTCCTTGGAATCCATTTCCTCATGTACTTCTCCTTCTCTGGATGACATGTTTGTGGCTGATTCTAAGGCTAATGAGGATGAAATGGAAGGTGGAGATAATGGCACCCTAGCCCTCCTTGGTTGAGGATTAAATTGTGCTCTAACCAATTGACCTTCCCCTCTTTTCAATTTCAGCCTAGTAAGCATCAAATTTTGCAGAACAACACAATTTGCTTGCACAAATTTCACAAACTCTTAAGCAAAACCTAGAGCTCTGATACCAATCTGATCTAAAATTGTGTGAACAAAGTATTTCTTATACAAATATTGACAGTAGGGGCTTTTACTGGTTATTTCACCTTTACTAGAAAGGATGAAACCAAAAGCTTCTGGCCCACATACTGGCTCTGCCTAAAGAAATATAATGTAAACACTACATAGATCTGATCAATGAAAGTATTTGTTTATGTGCAAAGTATTCATTAATCAAAATTTTATGTGTGAATAAGCAAGTTCAGGTATTCTGCAATGGAAGTAATGTGGTTTGAAGTGAAGCTAAGGAGTTGTGTTCACTGTATAAGTCTGATTGGGAAAAGTGAACTTATGAAAATTTACTGTATAATGAAGTAAAATCTGAAATATAACAGCAAAAATGCACATCATAACAGTAAGCATTTGTTTAAGCAGTTCACCCCTCTCTTGGGCTACCTCTGCTAGGTCCAAAAGCCTCCAAATAGGCTTTTCCCTCTTTCATTAATGCTCAAATTAAAAATTACACTGTGTAGAAAGCCTCAAAAGGAAAAATTAGCTGCAAATTTAGAAATAGAGGACTGAAATCAGTATAAATCGACTATTCATTCACCTCCAATGGATGAGTATAGTCCAACACAGCTGATCTTTCACCAAGCCCTAATGGCTCCACAACCAAAATCGCTGATAAAATCACTGATAGAGCGCCCTGATGGCTCTGCAACTTGTCCCAACAGCTCCAGAATGCTTCAATACCCAAAAAGAAAAAAAAATTCGCTTCAATTGGACTTCCCTAGCCAAAGTTATGGCTAACTGAAGTTTTGTCCAGTTACACCTTGAAAAGCTCCACTAAATGTGGAGCAACTCTAGATAAGTCTGACAAATATGGGGACGTCGCCAAAGATAGCACTCCGCCGAAACTTTCGCCAAACGTTGAGGGCTAAAGTTAAGGGCCACGTGACTGCGCCCGTCAGAGTTTGGTTGTGAACTTAGAGTTATTCACGGGTTTTATTAATGTTTAAACCATATCATATAATATGGTGCCGAAACCCACGTGACCATAACCCGACACATTGCGCACCGACGGATTTACGCCATGGTTCTGAGCCGTTGGTTGCATGCGGAGGGGGCTGGCCCCCTTTCGGGCCTCGCCCATACAAAATTTCAAGTTTAAATATAAGTTCATTCCATTAAATAATAAGAATCATAGCCCTGGCCCAACGATTGGGCCGCTCCGTTGCTTCCGACCCGACCCGAGTTCGAATCCTGCCCGTGACCAAATAAATTTTAAAACGCACTTTTCATTCCACCTTGGGGCCACGTGGCGGCCTCTGGGCTGGCCACGTGGCGCTCTGTGATTGGCCGCCTGTGGAATATTTTGCAGAATATTCTGTGGAATATTATTTTTTTAATAATTTGTTTTTTATAAAGTCAAATTTTGGCCATTTTTTAACTGAAATTGAGAAAATTCAAAGCTGAATAACTTTCTCATACGGCGTCAGTTTTCAGTGCCGTTCATGTCGATAGGATCGTTTTTCCAAGCTATTTCTAGTCGTTCTAGTTTGGACCACTTCTGAGCAACTTCATTTTTGAGAATTTTTCTACAAAGGACTTGATCTCCTGATCACACCTCCCAAATGGGAAGCTTTTGGACCCCAAAAGCTCTCTAATTACTGAAAATGATGATGTGGAGACTGATTATCCACTCTTCCACCCTTGAATAACTGAAATCTACTCGATTTCATCAAATGAAGCTTTTGAGAAAATGATAAACTGTCTTTGGAATCAACTGATCGACCATTTCTAAAATTGACGGAGTCATGATGCAAACTATTTAAATTTGCAGAACAACAATTTTTAATCTGCAGAAAATAAAATTTTTCTACACTAATCAAACTTCCAGAAAAACTTAAAATAACCTTCACCTTGCAAACTGTTCCCATCGCGAATTCTACCATTCTGAAACCAACTTTTTCCGATGCTGAATTGTGTGTTCTCCTTGCTTGCACTGCTTTGCTTTGACACTTCATTCACTGCATTGGCTGACCCAAAAGGTAATTTGCACAACATAACATCATCTTCTTTCAAAGACAAACTGTTATCGAACTGAGACAAATCATTAGCAACATCATAAAAAGGTGAATGCTCAAAATCTGGTCGTTTCAACATTAACAAAGTTAGACTTTGACTTGCGTTAACCAGTCTTTTCAATTGACTTGCATGGAGTAAAGAAGATTCCAGCTTCTTCTTGTGAGCTCTCACAATGTACTCTTTACCATATTTGAACAAGTGATACTTGTTTTCATGGCAATGAAAGATGGACTTCCTGTCAAATAAGTAAGGACTTCCCAAAACAATACCTGAGATATCAAGCGACACCACATCAAGTTCAACTGTGTCAATAAAGTGTGAAGTTATTGCAAAGCGCAATATGCACTTCCTTGAAACTTTCAAATTGGCATCCTTGCATATCCATCCAAGTGGATAAGGCTTCTGATGTGGAATGGTCTCAAGTTTAAGATGCTTGACCAAGTCTTCAGATATAAGATTTGCTTGTGACCCACTATCAAATAATGTGTCAATTTTGGTATGTTTTGAAATTACCCTCACATGGAAAAGCTCTATCCTCCTCTTTTCTTCATGAGTATCTTTGTGACAATTCAAAGAGCTAGAACTGGGAGTTGTGTCTTGCACCACTTCTTTCCCCTTAATGTTCTTTAAAACCATGGCTATGCTTTTTGTCTCATCTCTTGAGTCTGACCCTAAGTCTTGCTCAACTGTTGCTACAATTTTCTCCTTTTCTTTGGTCTTGTTTTTGTTCTTGTATTTTTCTGGTTTCAGTTTAGGATGAAGCTTCCAACAATGATCTTCATCATGACTTGTCTTTCAACAGTTCTTGCAAAATAACTTTCCTTTTTCTTTTCTTGAATTTGCAACTCTCTTCTTTCCTTTGTTTTTGAAATTACTATCCTCATCAAAAGTATTCTTTGCTCTAGCTTCTAAATGTGTAGCCTGCACACAGACTTCATCTAAGCTGGTAGGATTGAACATTAGAATAGTATGTTGAAGGTAATTGTGAAAACCTCCTATGTATTTCAACAAGGTGTCTTGACTTTGTAAGTCTACTCCAAGTAGAAGTGCTCTCCTTCTAAACTCTTGGGTATAATATTGCACATTTTGACCCTTAAGTTGCCTAAATTTTTTCCAATTCATGATTGCTTTTTGAATATGAGCAAGAGGATAAAATTGTTTCTTAATAGTAGTAATAAACTCATTCCAAGTTAGAGTTATCTTACCATGCTTTTTAATTTCCTCCCTGGTCTTGGTTTCCCACCAAACCAAAGCTGCTCCATCCATTCTGAAAGAGGCTAATTGGATTTTTGTGTCATCATCATGCAAATTCTGAATTCTTAGATAGACTTCCAGCTGTCTAATCCAGTTATCCAATTTTTCTGCATTCACATCACCATTAAACATAGGCAACTCAAACTTTACATCAAGCTTTAACAAAGGATTTTTAAGAGATGTTTTTGTTTTGTGTGACTGATTAACAGAAGTTGAAGAGGATGATGTGGAGGAAGAGGATGACGATGGAGATGAAGGATCACCATTTCCTCCATTCCCTTTCTTAGACTCATCCTTGTCTTTCTTCCCTCATGAAGAATCTCCTTCTTCTCTTTGGTTTCTAGACCCTTCTCCAGCAATCCTATCATTTCTCTCCTGGTATAGGATCCTAACCATCTCAGTCATGTCCAAGAAAGATTTTCTAAAAACTCTTTCTTCTTCCTTGGGATCCATTTCCTCATGTACTTCTCCTTCTCTGGAAGACATGTTTGTGGCTGATTCTAAGGCTAATGAGGATGAAATGGAAGGTGGAGATAATGGCACTCTAGCCCTCCTTGGTTGAGGATTAACTTGTGCTCTAACCAATTGACCTTCCCCTCTTTTCAATTTCAGCCTAGTAAGCATCAAATTTTGCAGAATAACACATTCTTCTTGCACAAATTTCACAAACTCTTAAGCAAAACCTAGAGCTCGTCTGTCCAGTCTAAAATTGTGTGATGGGGGGCTTTCACTTTGGTTATTTTACCCATACTAGAAAGGATGAAGCAGGAGCTCCTGGCCACAAACGCTGCACATATAAAGAAATATAATGTAAACACTAAATAGATTTGATCAATAAGTATTTGTTTAACATGTGAGTATTCATTAATCAAAATTTTATATTTGAATAAACAAGTTTAGGTATTACATAATGGAAGTAATGTGGTTTGAAGTGACTAAGAGTTGTGTTCACTATATAAGTACGATTGGGAAAAGTGAACTTGTGAAAAGTTATGAACTTATGAAAAGTTACTGTATAATGAAGTAAAATATGAAATATAACAACAAAAATGCACAACATAACAGTAAGCATTTGTTTAAGCAGTTCACCCCTCTCTTGGGCTACCTCTGCTGGGTCCAAAAGCCTCTAAATAGGCTTTTCCCTCTTTCATTAATGCTCAAATTAAGAATTACACTGTGTAGAAAGCCTCAAAAGGGAAAATTGCTGCAAATTCAGAAACAGAGGACTGAAATCAGTATAAATCGACTATTCATTCACCTCCAATGGATGAGTATAGTCCAACACAGCTGATCTTTCACCAAGCCTTGGTGGCTCCACAACCAAAATTGCTGATAAAATCACTGATAGAGTGCCATGATGGCTCTGCAACCTATCCCAATAGCTCCAGAATGCTTCAATACCCAAAAAAAAAAATTTCGCTTCAATTGGACTTCCCTAGCCAAAGTTATGGCTAACTGAAGTTTTGTCCAGTTACCCCTTGAAAAGCTCCACTAAATGTGGAGAAACTCCAGATAATTCCGAAAAATATGGGGACGTCGCCAAAGATAGCACTTTGCCGAAACTTCCACCAAACGTTGAGGGCTAAAGTTAAGGGCCACGTGACCGCGCCCTTCGGAGTTTCGTTGTGAACTTAGAGTTATTTATGGGTTTTATTAATGTTTAAACCATATCATATAATATGGTGCCAAAACCCATGTGACCATAACCCAACACATTGCGCACCGACGAATTTACGCCATGGTTCTAAGCCATTGGTTGCATGCGGAGGGGGCTGGCCCCCTTTTGGGCCCTGCCCATACAAAAAGTCAAGTTTAAATATAAGTTCATTCCGTTAAATAATAAGAATCATAGCCCTGGCCCAACGGTTGGGCCGCTCCGTTGCTTCCGACCCGACCGGAGTTCGAATCCTGCCCGCGACCAAATAAATTTTAAAACGCACTTTTCATTCCACCTTGGGGCCACGTGGCGGCCTCCGAGATGGCCACGTGGCGCTCTGTGATTGGCCGCCTGTCGAATATTTCACAGAATATTTTGTGGAATATTCCATGGAATATTCCTAGAATTTTCTGTGGAATATTCTTTTTTTTATAATTTTTTTTTTATAAAGTCAAATTTTGGCCATTTTATAACTGAAATTGAGAAAATTCAAAGCTGATTAACTTTCTCATACGGCGTCGGTTTTTAGTGCCGTTCACGTCTACAGGATCATTTTTTCGAGCTCTTTCCAGTCATTCTGGTTTGGACCATTTCTGAGCAACTTCATTTTTGAGAATTTTTCTACAAAGGACTTGATCTCCTGATCACACCTCCCAAATGGGAAGCTTTTGGACCCCAAAATCTCTCTGATTACTAAAACTGATGATGTGGAGACTGATTCTCCACTCTTCCACCCTTGAATAACTGAAATCTACCCGATTTCATCAAATGAAGCTTTTGATAAAATGATAAACTGTCTCTGGAATCAACTGATTGACCATTACTAAAATTGACGGAGTGATGATGCAAACTATTTAAATTTGCAGAAAAACAATTGTAATCTGCAGAAAACAAAATTTTTCTACACTAATCAAACTTCCAGAAAGACTTAAAATAACCTTCACCTTGCAAACTGTTCCCATTGCGAATTCTACCATTCTGAAACCAACTTTTTCCCATGCTGAATTGTGTGTCCTCCTTGCTTGCACTGCTTTGCTTTGACACTTAATTCACTGCATTGGCTGACCCAAAAGATAATTTTCACAACATAACATCATCTTATTTCAAAGACAAACTGTTATCGAACTGAGACAAATCATTAGCAACATCATAAAAAGGTGAATGCTCAAAATCTGGTCATTTCAACATTAACAAAGTTAGACTTTGACTTGCATTAACCAGTCTTTTCAATTGACTTGCATGGAGTAAAGAAGATTCCAGCTTCTTCTTGTGAGCTCTCACGATGTACTCTTTACCATATTTGAACAAGTGATAATTGTTTTCATGGCGATGAAATATGGCCTTCCTGTCAAATAAGTAAGGACTTCCCAAAACAATACCTGAGATATCAAGCGGCACCACATCAAGTTCAACTGTGTCAATAAAGTGTGCAGTTATTGCAAAGCGCAATATGCACTT
Source organism: Pinus albicaulis (assembly GCA_034641835.2). NCBI lineage: Eukaryota > Viridiplantae > Streptophyta > Pinopsida > Pinales > Pinaceae > Pinus > Pinus albicaulis. The sequence continues at coordinate 113,107 of JAXQQM020081813.1, forward strand.
CCTTGAAACTTGCAAATTGGTATCCTTGCATATCCATCCAAGTGGATAAGGCTTCGGATGTGGAATGGTCTCAAGTTTAAGATGCTTGACCAAGTCTTCAGATATAAGATTCGCTTGTGACCCACTATCAAATATTGTGTCAATTTTGGTATGTTTTGAATTTACCCTCACATGGAAAAGCTCTATCCTCCTCTTTTCTTCATGAGTATCTTTGTGACAATTCAAAGTGCTAGAACTGGGAGTTGTGTCTTGCACCACTTCTTTCCCCTTAATATTCTTTAAAACCATGATGATGATTTTTGTCTCATCTCTTGAGTCTGATCCTAAGTCTTTCTCAACTGTTGCTACAATTTTCTCCTTTTCTTTGGTCTTGTTTTTGTTCTTGTATTTTTCTGGTTTTAGTTCAGGATGAAGCTTCCAACAATGATCTTCATCATGACTTGTCTTTGAATAGTTCTTGCAAAATAAATTTCCTTTTTCGTTTCTTGAATTTGCGACTCTCTTCTTTCCTTTGTTTTTGAAATTACTATCCTCATCAAAAGTATTCTTTCCTTTAGCTTATAAATGTGTAGCCTGCACACAAACTTCATCTAAGCTGGTAGGATTGAACATTAGAATAGTATGTTGAAGGTAATTGTGCAAACCTCCTATGTATTTCAACAAGGTGTTTTGACTTTGTAAGTCTACTCCAAGTAGAAGTGCTCTCCTTCTAAACTCTTGGGTATAATATTGCACATTTTGACCCTTAAGTTGCCTAAAATTTTGTCAATTCATGATTGCTTTCTGAATATGAGCAAGAGGATAAAACTGTTTCTTAATAGCAGTAATAAACTCATTCCAAGTTAGAGTTTTCTTACCATGCTTTTTAATTTCCTCCCTGGTCTTGGCTTCCCACCAAACCAAAGTTGCTCCATCCATTCTGAAAGAGGCTAATTGGATTTTTGTGTCATCATCAAGCAAATTATGAATTCTTAGATAGATGGGAGTGCATCTAATCAGATTATTAATGCTAAGACACATCACCATTGACATCGACAAGGATCCCTTCACATCAAGCTTTAACAAAAGAGTTTTTAAGAGATGTTTTGTTTTACGTGGTGATTAAAAAAAGTTGAAGAGGATGATGTGGAGAGGATAATGATGGGGAGATGAAGGATCACCATTTCCTCCATTCCCTTTCTTAGACCCTCATCTTTCCCTCTGAAGAATCTCCTTCTTCTCTTTTGGTTTCCTAGACCCTTCTCCGACGAAACTATCATTTCTCTCCTGGTATAGGATCCTAACCATCTCAGTCATGTCCAAGAAAGCTTTTCTAAAGACTCTTTCTTCTTCCTTGGAATCCATTTCCTCATGTACTTCTCCTTCTTTGGAAGACATGTTTGTGGTTGATTCTAAGGCTAATGAGGATGAAATGGAAGGTGGAGATAATGACACCCTAGCCCTCCTTGGTTGAGGATTAAATTGTGCTCTAACCAATTGACCTTCCCCTCTTTTCAATTTCAGCCTAGTAAGCATCAAATTTTGCAGAACAACACAATTTACTTGCAGAAATTTCACAAACTCTTAAACAAAACCTAGAGCTTTGATACCAATCTGATCTGAAATTGTTTGAACAAAGTATTTCTTATACAAAGATTGACAGTAGGGGCTTTTAGTGGTTATTTCACCTTTACTAGAAAGGATGAAACCAGAAGCTTCTGGCCCACATACTGGCTCTGCCTAAAGAAATATAATGTAAACAATAAATAGATCTGATCAATGAAAGTATTTGTTTATGTGCAAAGTATTCATTAATCAAAATTTTATGTGTGAATGATAAACGAGTTGGTGTTCTGCCAAACCAGAGTTAATGTGGTTTGAAGTGAAGCGAAGGTTGTATTTCTACATGTAACTACTGATTAAAGGAAAGTGAATGAAAGTTCTTTTTCTGTATAATGAAGTAAAATACAGAGCCAGTGACAGAAATGCACATCATTCCGGTAAGCATTTGTTTAAGCGATTCACCTCTCTTGGAGGCTACCATTGGGGTCCAGAAAGCCTCCAAAATAGGCTTTTCCCTCTTTCATTAATGCTCAAATTAAAAATTACACTGTGTAGAAAGCCTCAAAAGGAAAAATTAGCTGCAAATTCAGAAATAGAGGACTGAAATCAGTATAAATCGACTATTCATTCACCTCCAATGGATGAGTATAGTTCAACACAACTGATCTTTCACCAAGCCCTGGTGGCTCCACAACCAAAATCGCTGATAAAATCACCGATAGAGTGCCTTGATGGCTCTGCAACCTGTCCCAACAGCTCCAGAATGCTTCAATACCCCAAAAACAAAAAAAATTCGCTTCAATTGGACTTCCCTAGCCAAATTTATGGCTAACTGAAGTTTTGTCCAGTTACCCCTTGAAAAGCTCCACTAAATGTGGAGCAACTCCAGATAAGTCCGAAAAATATGGGGACGTCGCCAAAGATAGAACTTCGTCGAAACTTTCGCCAAATGTTGAGGGCTAAAGTTAAGGGCCACGTGACCGTGCCCGTCGGAGTTTGGTTGTGAACTTAGAGTTAGTCACAGGCTTTATTAATGTTTAAACCATATCATATAATATGGTGCTGAAACCCACGTGACCATAACCCGACACATTGCGCGTCGACGGATTTACGCCATGGTTTTGAGCCGTTGGTTGCATGCAGAGGGGGCTGGCCCCCTTTCGGGCCCCGCCCATACAAAAAGTCAAGTTTAAATATAAGTTCATTCCATTAAATAATAAGAATCATAGCCCTGGCCCAATGGTTGGGCCGCTCCGTTGCTTCCGACCCGACCCGAGTTCGAATCCTGCCCACGACCAAATAAATTTTAAAACACGCTTTTCATTCCACCTTGGGGCCACGTGGCAGCCTCTGGGCTGGCCATGTGGCGCTCTGTGATTGGCTGTCTGCAGAATATTCTACAGAATATTTTATGGAATATTCCCATAATATTCTGTGTAATATTTTTTTTTTCTTAATAAGTCAAATTTTGGCCATTTTTTAACTGAAATTGAGAAAATTCAAAGCTCAATAACTTTCTCATACGAGGTCGGTTTTCAGTGCCATTCATGTCTACAGGATCGTTTTTCCGAGCTCTTTCCAGTTGTTCTGGTTTGGACCACTTCTGAGCAACTTAATTTTTGAGCATTTTTCTACAAAGGACTTGATCTCCTGATCATAAGCATAATGTTATATTCCTTGAAAATTGAGATACTGAACAATCACCGGTATATTAAGACAAGTTGGTTTGAATTGGTTTCATTGTGGCTTATAAGTGTGACGAGTTAACAAGAACATGATGTTATTTCAATATTTCAATCAACCAATAAATGTCATGAACACCAATATTTGTACAAGGGGTGCAATGCACCTAGGTTATGATAAGAGGAGCATACAAAGCTGTTAACGTTTCTATTTAGTATTTACAAATGAGTTCTAATGGATGTGTATTTATACATATACACTGATAAAATGTAGGTCCAAGTGTAATCCACAAATTAACTTAGGCTGACACATATGTCATAATATAATGATCCACATGAACCATAACATAGACACACTAAGGGATCTAGTAAACTTTACATTAAAAACAATTGTAGAATATTTTGAAATTGAATATTGATATGATTTACATCCAATGCAACATCTATGTTCCCCATATTTATTTCTAGGTTCTGTTTTAGTGGTCACTGCCTCCCTATCAGATCCAATGGTTTGTGTGAGCAATGTAAAGAGTGACTTCAGGAAGAAAATTCAGGATGGCTAAATGGAGAAAATATGGAACAACCATCTACAAGTAATACATATATTCTTGTCATTCTTAATGAAAATTTATAAATGATATTGATTTCTTCTTATATGTTTCTTACTTGCTGGACATTAGTGTGCAGAGGGTTGGAGTCGCAAGAAATAACAGAGTTGTAAGTTTCATGACACAACTGATCAATCCCACAATTTTATGATATCACTATTCTTTGGTTGGATTATTGTATTAATCCAGGTGGATATTGGTGGCCACCCACCTATTCCACTTGGGGCCCCACCATTGTTTCTTTTAGTTTTTCAGTTTCCTTAATTATAGCATAGTTTACTATTTTTAGCAGCTTTTCAGGTCTTGAACTTCTAGAGCCGTTTTGAGGCCCTACATAATGTTTTTTGGGCATCAAACCTCCAACAAAGATGAGTCTGTGTCGGACTCAATATTAGCGACTAGTTGTTTTAGTCCTCGTCTATATCTTTATAATGATTTATCATGTGCGTCAAATGAAGATAGTATGCCAAAGTTACGACCCTGGGAAATAGATGTAACAATTTACCCCAACGGGGCCCATATTCTGATGTTTCATCTCCTAGGGTTAGGTTTTTGGATGTTTAGATTTTTCCATTGTTTCTCAATAATATATTGGCATTCGAGCCTCATTGTAACAGGGACTTTAGAGGCCTATAGAAACCACATATCTTCTCAAAGATAAGCTACCAATGCCCTAGCTAGTTTATTTCCATTATGTCTGTAAACAAATTTCAGTTCTTTGATATTAATGAAATGAAGTGTTATTTCCTCTAAATTTTTATATTTATGGTTATATGTATATTCAGTTGCATTCCTGCATACATCCAGATCAGTAGTATCAGAGCGGTCTACTCCTCAATCATTCTTTGCATGTCCCCAACAAGGTCGGGGTATAAGGAGTTAGGGCTCGATCTGGTTGACCCTTTGCGAGATCAACCTCACAAACCCAAAAACCGTCCATGGGGGATGAAAAGAAAGATGAGGGAGCAGGAGATCATATCGAAATATTGATCTAGGAGGCCCTCGAAAAACAAAGGAATGCGATGATGGATAACTTTGCCCAGATCCTTCAATGACTTCCCAGTGGTGGCGCATCTGCATCCAGCAACCACTCTGGAGGTGCAACTCCTTTTAAGGTACAAGTAAACTTTGACATTCCCATATTTAAGGACCAAATAGATGCAAACACTCTAGATTGATGGTTGAATCTATTAGAAGGATATTTATCAGTTCATGACTTTTCTGACCAGGAAAAGTTTATTTTTTCACTCCTCAAAGCTACCCCTCATGTCAAGGACTGGTGGGAAGCCTACTGTGAGAAAAAGGATGAGGGGGAACCCTGTTTGTTCTCGGCCGTACCCACTTGGAATTATTTCCGAGATGCCATCAAGGAACAATATTATCCTGTGGGGAGCTATGAGGACTAGTACATACAATGGACTACACAGCGGTAGCAAAGGGATCAAGATGTCCATGAGTTGATGAATCTGTTCCATACCCTGCGCAGAAATTTGGGTATCAAAGATTCAGAGAAACATTTGGTGCTGAAGTACCGCAGTTGTATGCACATATACATTTAGGAGGAAATGGAATTCCTAGACATCTCCTCACTTGGTATGACATACCGGTATGCTGCCAAGATTGAGCAAAAATTCAAACAGAAGAAGCGAGACTTTAGATCTGCAAATCAAAAGAAAGGGAAAGGTGCCCCCAAACTGCAGAACAAAGGACAAAGCCAAGGCATGGCAACCCAAGATAACCTATCGAAGCCACAAGAAAATAAAAACCCCACGAAGCCGAAGAAGGACACGGGAAAGTGGTGTGAGTTCCATAAGAGCTCCACTCACAACACAAGTGAGTGTCAGGCCAAGCAGTCACTGATCGCCGAGATGAGGGTTTTTGAATCAGATGCATGCTCCTACTCTAAATCAGAACCCGACAAGGGGAATGACAAATGAAGTCAGATTATTGATGTGGAGCCCAACGCCATTGTTTCCTCTGCAAATATCCAGAAGGAGGAACCGAAAGATCGAAAGGAGGATGTGTGTCTCTTTCACTCTCATATGTGGGTAAAGGGTTTGCCGCTACAGTTCATTGTCGATAGTTGGAGCCAAGAGAACCTCATTTCAGTAGAGGTCATGAAGCATTTGGGCTTGTCGACCAAAACACGCCCACAACCGTACACCATCGAGTGGCTTCACCAAGGATGGGATCTCTGCATCAACCAGCAGTGCCAGTTTCTCTACAACATCAAGCCCTTCACAGATGAGGTATTATGTGACATTGCTCCTCTTGATGTTTGTGATGTATTATTAGTCCAACCATACTTTTGGAAGTGACATACTATATATGAGTCCCGAACTTGCGTTGTTATTGTTACTTTGGGCAATAAGTTGTACAAGATACCAGAGGTACCACCGCCTGCGACTATCTCTTTGGTTACTGCAAAAGAATGCTGTAAGATCATTTCCAAAGTTGGGAAATTTGTTTTCCTGATGATCCGCCCCCAGGGAAAGAAGAAGACTGTGGGCACGACCTCCAGATAGGGCTCCTCTACACGACAACAACAAATGGACAATGTTGTGGAGGAGTACGAGGACATCTTCACCTTACCCACAGGGGGGCCTTTGCACTATCAGGTCAAGCACCCTATTGATCTGACCCTAGATGCATCGCTGCCCAATGGACTGATCTATCAGCGCTCTGTTCTGGAGAACGATGAAATCAAGAGGCAGATTCAGGAGCTGCTGAAGAAAGTCACATCTAGCCGAGTTCATCGCCCTGTGGGAGCCTAATCATCGTTGGTGCAGAAGAAGGATGGGACTTGGAGACTCTGTATTGACTATAGGGTGCTGAAAAAGATCACTATCCGGAATAAGTACCCGATCCCATATATTGATGACCTTATGGATCAACTCAAAGTCGCAAAAAATTTCAGCAAGATCGACTTGAAGTCTGGGTATCACCAGGTACCAATCGAACCCTCTGATGTGTGGAAGACAACCTTCAAAGCCATGGAGGGCCTTTTCAAATGGCTGGTCATGTCTTTTGGGTTGATGAATGCTCCCTCAACCTTCATGAAGTTGATGGACGATATCTTGCGGCCATTCACCAACTCATTTGTAGTAGTGTACTTGGATGACATCTCGATCTTCAGCTAGACTTAGGAAGAGCACCTCCACCACATCTGACAGGTCCTCCAAAAGCTGCGGCAACACAAGTTGTGTGCCAATTGGGAGAAGTGCACTTTTAGCATGAACCAGGTTTAGTATCTGGGATACATTATTGATGAACGAGCGGTGCATGTGGATCCAACCAAGATCTAAGTAATTCGGGATTGGCCGACCCCAACCACTCTAACAGAGCTTCGCAGCTTTCTGGGTCTTGCTAATTTCTACCGCAGGTTCATGTTGGTATTCTCTCATATCACTTGGAACTTGAGTCAAGTCACCAAGGGAGGAGCGTGCGAAAGAAAAATTCTTTTGGTCAGGATCTCAATAGAAGGCATTCGTAGAATTGAAAGATCACCTTTGCTCTGCCCCAGTGCTCACATTACCAGACTTGCAAGAACCATTTGAGATTGAAACAGATGCCTCTGACTATGCTATTGGGGCAGTTCTTACTCAAAAAGGGAATCCAGTGGCATATCACAGTGAGACACTGTTCGAGAGAGTCTGCAAGTATCCCACTTATGACAAAGAAATGTATTCCATTGTGCAGGCGTGTCGCCAATGGAAGCATTACATTTTGGGGAAGAAAACGGTTCATCCACACAGACCACCGACCCCTGCAGTTGATACAGACACAAGGGAAGTTGCAAAACGATCGACATCAGAAGTGGTCGACATATCTGCAACAATTTCATTTGAACATCAAGTATAAGAAGGGAAACACCAATAACGTTGTAGACTGCATATACAACCCAACTGATGCAAAGAAATATGTGTCCCGTCAAAGATCCGGTATCTATCTTCCATATTAGTAAATACCACTGCAAAGAAACCTTTCGACCCTAAGTGTAGCTCTATTTCCCCCCTTGGTTTAAAGTGATGCTAGATCCAATCACACAACACTCTTTCTGTGGGCTAGAGCCCCATGAATTTACAGATGACTGCTAATGTCCTCACGCATTCTCTAAAGGCTTGAGTTTCATTGTCATTTTTGGATTACATGGTTTTGTGGTTCGTCTTGTTTTTGTTTTTGTTTTTGTGGGTCCGTTGGCTTTCTTATTGGGCCCCTTTCTTCATTGATTTTCTGAGCTATTCCGCCTAACTCTGCTGACCCCTATTAGAAAAACTATATATGACATAGAAATGGAACACATAAATTATGCGGAAACACAAACACATAAAACATATAAAACAAGAGAGACACAGATATACATGGTTCACCAAATTTGGGCTACGTTCACCCCGATAAGTCAATCCTTCCTTTATATTATCCAACAAGATGAAGAGACACAACCTACATAAGACCAATTGTAATATCCTCTACTCTCTCTCACAGTTCCCCTTTTTGTTTTTCTCTCATAATACATATACAATACACAGCCGCAATACAATACCCTCATACAAAATGAGGGATTGCCTTCTAGGGAAAAAAACCCTACATTAAACATAACTTCTACTGTCAGATCATATCCCTAATGAATGACCCAAATTGACTACCAAATTACAATATTTTACAAGACAATTTTACATTTATTTTTAGCTTCAGGGACGCTGACCCTCGCCGTGACAAGTCACCCCCCCCGCATCCCCCCGTGTGGAGGGGTGTACAGTCTTCCTGGGGTATACATCTAGTTGTGACAAAGACCTCTGGATTAGGATGAAAATCAAGCTCCACACCCAACAACCCCTGGGGTTATTTTGACATATCATTTACATGCCCCTTTGCTCCAAAACCCAATCGGATCCCTTTACCTATGTCTGTGACCACTTTTTTGTAAGACCCTTTACCTTTGTCTGTGACCACATTTCTGTAGGATGAAGCCCCGCTCCCTCCTCCTATGGTGATCATTCAATACAAACCCTATTTTTTGTTTCTATTAATCAACATCTTCATTAGATAAAGATTTATTTCTTTTAGAAAAAAATATTTTAGTTTATTGTTTTATTACATTGATTTTTATAATTCATACAACTTAAATGGTTTTAAAATTGATGTTTATTAATTTGTATTTATTATTTGTAATTTTGTTTTTTATTAATATATTAATTTTTATATATCTATTTAATTTGAATTATTAAATTTCTTTATAGTAATTGCGATTGTGTAAAGTTTGGGTTATGGAATATGGATTAAAATTATTATTATTCGAGTAAGAGTTTATTTTTTTAAAATTGAATGATTGTTGTACATATCTAAACAAGTTAACCATATAAAATCTAAGATTTATGGAAAAAGTGAAAGCTTGCATATTAAGCAAACACAATATAACTTACAAAAGTCAAAGAAATTTGGAGAGAGTGAAAGTCTATTTCCTTAAAAATCATAAAATAACTTTGTGTGATAGTCTATTTCCTTATTTACACTATCAAAAGTTTTAATGTGTAAATAAGTTTTTTTCCAATACTATTGGTTAATGACATTGTTTCTCAATATTATATGTCCAAAAATACAAGAACTCAATTATTATTAAAATATTTATTTATTAATTGGATAAAGATACCGACTATTTTTACATGTAAAAATCAAATCTCCCCACCTAACAATTGGACCACATCCTCTATATTAATTTATCATTACTATTACCAACAATGTAAAATATTTCCCAAATTAAATTCTATTAGCTACTAAATAATATTAATAATTAAATTAAAACTCAAAAACTTTATTTTTTAACGATAGCTTTTTGGGTAATTTTTTTTTTTCAAAAAATCAAATAGTTGGAATGTTTGAATTGCATTTTTGATGGTGGAGATGAATTCAGCACCATAAAAAACCTTTAGAGAAACCAAAATACTGAAGTAACGAATGTAACCCAGATTTTCAAAAATCTTTGTTAGAATTTTTCATAATCTTATATGAATTTCTGAATTATTCTGTGAGTTTTTTTAAAACTGAATATAAACATACATCAATATAAAATAGACATACATACATATTTTTTTAATAAACATACATATATGCAAAGATCAATATAGCTCATGCACAAAATACATTAAAAAGAAAATTGTGCAGCATGAGTGGCCGACCATATTTCCTTTGTTGTTAAAAAAAGAGTGAGTGGCCGACCATATTTCCTTTGTTCTTAAAAAAGAGTCACATGGAACACCGTTGCCAAATGATACATATACATGCATAAATATAACGTATAGCGGTAGATTACAAATTACACGATTTTTCATTATAGACCTACTAGTTTTGGTTTGCTAATCATGGAGAGTGGCTCTGACGCAGAAATGAATGCAAAAGTTGAGGAGATTATCAATATATTACTGCTCCCTTACGAAAAGTGTTTCGATTATTATAATAAAGAGTTTAATGAATACACTCAGAACATAGAAATAACTGCAAGAGTTCAAACAGAATTCAACGTGAAAGTTGAAGAAATAACTAAAAGTATACACGCCACCCGGGAAAAGCTAGAGAAATCTTGTTTTTTTGAGGGATTTATGAGACAAATGCAAAGCCCAGAGATGGTGGAGCGAATAGAAAGGGTGATAGGCACAGACCCTCATTATTCACAATTACAACTGGTTCTCTACGGGGTTGGAAGGTTGAGTCCTATGAGGAAAACGCAGGACGTGGAGCCCATGCAGATGCAGTTCGCTTTTGCTCTTTTACTGAGAGAGAAATTTGCATGGATTAATAATGATATAGAGGTGTATGATCCAATTCTGTCGCCACTGGAGCGAAGAGTCATAAAAGAATTTAAGTGCACAGTTCCTTTTGTTAATGAGGGCGGGAGACGAACAGTGGACAGACCCACGCTATTTTTCATGCCTTACTGCACAGCTTATCTCTATGATAGTGTATTGGATGCGAACTGGACGCCTGACAATTTTAGTAAGATTATCATATTGGGCAACAATTTCGACGTTTACTGTCCAAGTTCTTTGCAATCCTGGGGCTGTAAAAAAGTTAAGGCCGTTAGGATCAGAGATCATGTAAGGCATGAAATTCCACTGCCCATAGTAACTGCTACAAATGCTTGTCCTAACGACTTCCCAGTAAGCTGGGTTTATGTTGTTGAAGCTGATTCAGAACGGTATAAACTGTTTTATACGACATTCGCCAATTTAAGTTGGCAGTTCTTTGAATGGGATGGTTCATTGGACGATCTCAGTCTTGATATCTTTTCAGAGGATTAGTTAAACAAACAATAGTATTCTTTTTCAAGTCATTAAGAAAGGAGTTGTCTATCCATCCAACATAGTTTGGACAGTAGTTTTTTTGGTTGGAATTGGGTAATTTTTAAAAAAAATTAGGTAGTTGGAGTGTTTGGATTGCATTTTTTATGGTGGAAATGGATTCAACACCATAAAAAACGTTTAGGGCTCCCAAAATATTGATGTTTAATGACTGTAAACCAAATTTTCAAAAATCTTTGCTGGAGTTTTTCAGTCTTACATATATTTCTGGGTTTGTCTACCAACCCAACAATAGCCTAAAGACAGTTTTTTTGCTAGTGTAAAAAAAATTCAAAAATTCAAAGAACTGCAGTGTTTTACTTCAAAAAATTAGTTATACTTCACAAAATTATATTTCAAGTAATGCAAATTCTTTAGAGTTGACTATCATGATCATTTTAGTATTTCAGTTAAATAGGTTTAGTTATTTTGGAATAGCCGAACATACTAATACATATTTATTATCAAATTTAAAATATAAAAAAATAACTAAATTATAATTTTATTTTTATTATTAAACAATAATTAACTATGCATGTTGAGTTAATTTTAATTAAAAGTATTAAAAAAAATCAATAATCTCAAACTCATTATGATCACTCGATTTGTTCTTGATATTATTATTATTATTATTATTATCATCTAATTTTAAGGTCAAAGCTAAGGGAGACATGAAATTGGTGTATGAGACCTCCTTGTTTGGGGACACCAAATTGGTGTATGAGACCTCTTTGTTTGGACAATTTGAGCCTTGATATCTTTTCAGAGGATTAGTTGAACAAACAATATTATTCTTTTTCAAGTCATCAAGAAAGAAAGGAGCTGTCTACCAACGCAACAGGAATACAATTTTTTGCTTGAATCCTGTAATTTTTTTTTCTTCAAAACATTAGGTAGTTTGAGTGTTTGCATTGCATTTTTTTATGGTGGAAATGGATTTAGCACCATAAAAAACTCTTAAGGCACCCAAAATACTGTACTTTACCGACTATAAACTAGATTTTCAAAAAAAAATTCCAAAATTTTTCATAATCTTAACCGAATTTTTGAGTTATTCTCTAGGTTTTTTAGACTACGGCATCAAGAAATAACTAAGCCCAAACAATTAGTTTTACTTCACAAAATTATATTTCAAGGAATGCAAATTCTTTAAACTCTAAACTTCAAAATTAGTCTGTATATTGGCAATCATGAGCATTTTAGTATTCACTTAATTAGGTTTAGTTATTTTGGAATAGGTGAATATATGGGTTGATATGAACAAAATATAAAAAATATAATTAAATTAAATTAAATTATATTTGGAGATGTATGAGGAGATATAGAATTCTATGAATAGTAAATGAAAAATGAATATCATTGGATTTGTTCTTGATATTACAAATAGTTCACTAAGTGCAAGTAGTAAATACAATTTAATATTTCATCTCCATATGATTTAATATCAATTTTAAAAAGATAAATTAATTAACAACAAAAACTTCTAAGATGTTTAAACCTTACATTTAAAAAAAAAATATTGTTATTGTTTAAACCTTACTCACCACCATTGTCGCTCATAAGAGCCTTCACTTGATTCCCCGTGTCTTTCTCCACTAGTGCTTTGAACTCAAGAAACTTTAAGAATGTCTGATATTTCTTATACATGAAGTAGATCCATCAATTTTGAGAAAATTCATCAAAAAATATCACATAGTACTTATGCTTTGCTGTCGAAGCAGTAGAGAATGGTCCACACACGTCTGAGTGAACTTTCTCAAGGATTTCCGAAGCTCGATTCTCCTTCTTATGAAAGGTGGCCTTTGCATACTTCCCCATAGTACATCCATTACATGTGTCTGATTGTGAAATTGCACCCTTGGGAAGACCCGTAGAAATCTGTTGCATGACTTTTAAGGCTCTGTGGTGAAGATGGCCCAACCTCCTATGGCATAACTCACCCTCATCTTGGCTCACCACTTTGTTTGCCTTACCCATCAATGTTGTGCAACCATCTACATCAATTTTATAGAGATTCTTAACTCGAATCCCAATCTTCTTGGCTTGACCTATTTTTTGTGTCACAGGAAATATTTTCCTTCACTGAAAACAACATCATAGCCTCTATCCTCAAACATTGCAACTGAGACTAAATTTTTATTCAAGATTGGTACATGCACTACATATTTTAATTGAAAGGGTTTACCTAACTGTCTCTTGAAGGTAATGGTACCAATCCCGGTAGCACTGTACTGCCCGTCATCACCCATTTCGATATGCATCTAAAGGTCCTTCTCCTCAAGGCTACTGAAAAGTTCCTCATCTCCCGTCATGTGAAAGGAAGCACCACTATGCAAATACCACACCAATCCCATTGCACTTGACACCATGCATGCAATGAGCGAGAATTCAAGCTCAAATTGCGAGGCCAAAGCCTCACCAGCTACAGATCTTGAAGCCTTTTTTTTCTTCTTCTTTTTTGGACAATTAGTGGACTAATGTCCATGCTCGTGACAGTGAAAACACTTCACTCTGGACATGTCGCACTTCTTGCCATATTTACCGGACTCATATTTTGAATGGAATTTCTTTCCTTTCCCCTTCTTCGCCTTGGTAGCCAAAACACAACCTTCTTCATCTTCAATCTTAGATGAAGATCCATCTCTTGTATTTCTTCTGAACTCTTCTTGCACCAAATATGACCAAATTCGTTCCCAATTTGGTAGCTTTTCCCTTCCATTGACAGAGTCCTGATAACTTGCCAACTCTTGGGAAGTCCTAGAAGATCTAGGCTCATGAAATCATCATCAGCGACAGTAATGCCAATGCTCCCAAGCTCATCCCGACATTGGACAAACTTTGTAAAATATTTTGGCATGGAGTCACCTTTCTCCATTTTTATTTTCCTGAGTTTGTCCTTTAGTGCCAGTTTGCTATGATCACTGCTGCTCTAAAATAGATCTATAAAAGAATTCCACATTGCACATGGTGTCAATTTTCCATGGAGACTTGAGACAATGTGGTCTTGTAATCCCTCCAGTAGGATCCTCCTCGCCTTTGCAACCTTCTTTTGCTAGGCATTAAGATTTGCAGCATCTGTCACAACAGGTTTGGGAATGTCATTATCAATGAATTCCTTCAAGCCATTGTCTTCGAGTACTCCCTCCATTCTATCTTTCCAAGAAATATAGTTAGATCTTCCCTCGAGTGCATACTACAATCTCAAGCCATTGAAATCCATTTCGATCCTGAATCGCTTGTTGCACAAAGAATGTCTTCTGCAAATTCGAATTCTATTCAGTCACAAACTCAACTTCTTATTTACTGTACTAATTTCGCGAGATCTGATACGATGTAGAAATTATACAACATATATGTATATCTTGGATTCAATCCGATCTGATAATGTACAAAATCTAGATACTAAATCGATTCTACAAATCAATTGCGGAAATTAAACATAATCTCCAATTACATGAAGCAAAGAAAGAATCAAATCAAACCACAACATAGATAATTTATAGGGGAAAGTTTGCTGCTCAAAACACCATTATATTCTATTTCATATTAAAATGGATACATGAAACAAATAAAATTCCCTCTTCTCACAAGAGTCTCCAACACTCAGCTAATTGTCTCACACTGCCCTGGACAAAACTGGCCAACACTTAGCCAATTCTCAGCCTTTAAACAACCTGTCTTTCTTGCGCAATTCCTGATGAATGAAATCCCTAAAGAATAGGAATTTTGGCCTTCCTAAAATACGTAAGGATCATGAGCAATCCAATGGGTGTTTGGTTGCACGGGTGCAACCCAATAATCCTACAATTGATAGTTAACATTCCTTTCACCTTTGTCTAAACTAGGTCTCCACTGGAACTGACATGCATGCATCTAATAATAGTAAATCATCAGTTGCATGTTAGATCACTAATTGTGAATTAAATAATATTTAATTCACTTGATATATCACTAGTGTAACAATCAGTTAGAACTAGCTCAACTGACTTTAACTCACCAAATTGAGTTAACTGATTACTTATGCATTAAACTAATGCACCAATTGCACTTTGAACTCTGTTACAACTAGAATTACTCTGAATGTTGTAGAAATTTCAATACTGTGATATATTGCCGGATTCTCATGATATAAAAATTATATGCCACTGTTAAATACATAATCCTTCTACTTAATTTTTTGCGGAAATTTAATCGCCAATTGCAAATACATGAAGAAAAATCAATTGCACATAACAAGATGTTTTTACCGGGAAAGCATAAATCTAAAAACCCCAAATATCATATATTATGTATATCATGGATCATGAAACAATCTCATACAAAACTCTAATCCAAGAGCTCTCAGTACAATGTACAATCATCTCACACTGTCATACAAAAATTGGTTCACACATGCACCAATTTACTGCCTCCTGACAACCTGCCTCCATTTCACAATCCCTGATAAAGAAGATCCCTGAATGAATTCGATCTTGCCTTGCCTTGATTCCGAAATCCTCATTGGCATCTCCAATATGTGTGTATTTACATTGAATGCACCACTATAGTCACAACAGATAGTCAAACTGTCCCTTTCACCTATCTCTCCATCGGGTCTCCACTAGATCTGACATGCATGTAATTAATAGTGGTAAATCTTCAGTTGCATGTGAGATCACTCCTTGTGAATTAATTTAATATTTAATTCAATGATCTCTCACGAGTGTATCATTAGTTACAACTAGCACAACTGAGTTTAACTCACTTAACTAAGTTAAACTATTTTACAACTCACATAACTACACATCCAAATTTGTTACAACTTTGTATCACTCAGTTACAACGAAGTCCACTTAGCATGTCCCACCAACCAACCTTGGAACTTGTAATTCCTTCAAACTAGTTTGCCACATTAGTTAACTGAAATCAAGTGCTTCAAGAGAATAGATTATTATTTATTGTTTGATTATTATTAAGAGCTACTAATAATTGACATGCATTCTATTTTTAGACATGCGATATATAAATAGACTTCGCCCATGCATATAAAAATAGAAACTCATCTATAAATATAATTTGCTCAACCATCTATAAATAGAATCCTGCAATAAATATATTTTTCTCAACATTCTAAAAATAGACATACACCTAAAAATAGCCTGCGGGCCCCACCTAGTGTAGGTGCTTATTTTTCACTAGATCATCATCTTGTTGAATCTCAACACTCCCTCTCAACAATAAAGGGATTATCCTTCACCCCGATCCTGCCTCTATGGTATTCGAATTTTCTCCTAGTGAGCGCCTTCATCAGAATATCTGCATCTTGATCTTCCGTAGGAATGTACTGAAGCAACATGATCTCCCGCTGCACACAATCTCTGATATGATGATACTAGATATCTATATGCTTAGATATATCATGAAACATAGGATTAATCAAGAGTTTAATGCAACTCTGATTATCACAATGAATCACTATAGGATCTAAATGAGAGCCAAACAAACCAACCAGGATCTTACACATCTAGATAGCTTCACATGCAGCTTGAATTGCTGCCATGTATTCCACTTCCACTAAACTGAGTGCCACGGATCTCTATTTCCTGCTGTACCAAGAAATAGCTGTAGATCCTATGCTGAAAACCCCTCCTCATGTGCTCTTTCTTTCCGTTGGGCTGCCTGCCCAGTATGCATCCGTGAAGCCATGCAACTTCACCTCATTTGTCTGTATGTACCATAAGCCATACTCAGATTTTCCCCTGAGATATCTCAGGACATGCTTGCCCGCCTTCCAAAAGAGCTTGGTAGGCTTAACCATCGCTTGACTAATATGGTTCACTACATAGCATATGTCTGGTCTTGTACTAAATAAATACATGACCGAACCCACCAACTGTTGATAGACAGTAGCATCCACTACCTCTGCTGATGTAGCATCCTCTTTCCTCCAATTTATTGGAAGAGTAGTATCCAAAGGTTTGCATTCCTCCATGTGAAACTTACCGAGTATATCCCTTACATACTTTCCTTGAGACACAAACAGTTCACCATCTCGCTGCCATATTTCCAATCCAAGGAAATAGTGAAGGAGGCCCATATCCTTCATCTCAAACTCCTCTGCAAGGTCCTCCTTGCATGAGTGTATCAGCTGTTCATCACCAGTAAATATTAAATCATCAACATAAAGAACATTGATTAAAATATTACCCTCCACCACAATCTGGTATAGGTTTGCATCCGCCTCACTCTTGGTGAAGCCAAGTCTAGTGAAATAGCTGTCGATCCGAGTGTACCAAGCACGGGGTGCTTGCTTCAGCCCATACATCGCTCTTTTGAGTTTGCACACATGCGAATCACTACTGAAGATCTCAAATCCTTCATACTGCTCAATGTACACTTCTTACTCAATGATCCCATTAAGGAATGCAGTCTTCACATCCATCTGATGAATGTGCCAACCCATCCGCGCTAAGAGAGCAAGGATGGTCCTTATGGAAGAATACCGTGTGACAGGTGCAAAGATTTATTCATAATCAATCCCCTCGATATGTGAGAAGCCCCGAGCCACAAATATTTCCTTATACTTATAAACAATCCCATCAGCAGCTTGCTTTACCTTGTAGATCCATCTCGAACCTACCACTGATTTATCAACCGGCCTTGGAACAATTTCCCAGGCACTATTTTTGACAATGGAGTCATACTCCTCCACCATTGCATCTACCCATGTGGGCTCCTGCACTGCTTCCTGATAGGAAGATGGCTCTATCACAATACATTTTCCCATGAGAGCCATGTATCTAGTGAATCGGTCAGGAGACTGTCTCTGTCTGCGCTATGAAGTAGGGACTCCTACATTATGTGCTGCATCAAGCTTCAACCTCTCAGCTTCTGTGGTACGCCTTCTGCCTGTTCTGATGTTTGGCTCTGCGTGAGTGGACTCCTCCACTCCACGATCCTCCTCCTGTGGATGATTCACATCTAGAGGCTCATCTTTGGGAACCAAAGGTTCCTCCTCTGCATGCAAGTATAACTCCCTCTCAAGCGACAACTTCATGGCTTTCTCCTCATTGAATTTTATATCCCGTCGCACCATAGTCATTCGACTGTTTGGAAAATACACACGATAATTATGGGGTGTTTCTGTGTACCCCACAAATATCCCAACTTCAGCAGTCGGCTCCAGCTTCTTCCTAGCATTCTTGGTCACATGCACATAAATAGATGAGCCAAATATCTTAAAGTGAGAAACATCCGGTTTCTTACTAGTAAAAAATTCTTCAGGTGTACTCATGCTAAGTAATCTATGAGGACAACATTTTTGCACATAAACCATAGTGTTGCATGCTTCCACCCACAAGTGCATTGGTAGGCCTTGATCATGTAGCATAGCTCGTGCAACACCAACAATCGTTCTGTTCTTCCTCTCCATGACCCCATTCTGCTGTGGGTTATGAGGCGCTATGATTTCTCTTTGAATTCCTTATTTTCTACAGAAGTCTTTGAATTCGCTTGAGATATATTCACCACCATTATCGCTCCACAGAGCCTTCACTTGCTTCCCTGACTCTTTCTCCACCAATGCTTTAAACTCACATAACTTTGAGAATGTTTGATTCTTCTTCTACATGAAGAAGATCCAGCATCTACGAGAATAGTCATCAACAAAAATAACATAATACTTGTGTTTTTGTATTGAAGAAATTGAGAATGGTCCACAGACGTCTGTGTGAATTCTCTCCAGGACCACTAAAGCACGGTTCTCCTTTTCATGAAAGGTGGTCTTCACAAACTTACCCATAGTAAATCCTTTCAACTGATCTAACTGCACAAGTGTAGCCTTGGTAATTCTAGTAGAAATCTGCTGCAAAATCTTCAGGGCGCCATGGTGAAGATGACCCAATTTCCTGTACCATAATTCACCCTCATCCTGGCTCACCACTTCTTCTTCTTTGCCCACCATTGTAGCGCAGCCATCTACCTCCAGCTTGTAGATATTCTTGACTCGAATCCCTATCTTCTTGGTTTGACCCATTGTTTTATGTCACATGAAATATTTTCCATCGCTAAAAACAATGTCATAACCTCTGTCCTTCAACATCGTGATTGAGACCAAGTTCTTCTTTAGACCTGTAACATGCATAACATATTTCAACACAAATGGTTTACCTGACTCCCTCTCAAAGGTAATGGTACCAATGCCAGTTGCACTGTATCGTCCATCGTCGCCCATCTCTATATGCATTTGGAGATCTTTCTCCTCCAAGTCACTGAAAAGCTCCTTATCTCCCGTCATGTGGAAGGAAGCACCACTATTAAGGTACCACACTGATCCCATTGCGCTATAAACCAAGCATGCGATCAAAGAAAAATCAAGCTCAAATTGCGAGGCAAGGGCCTCACCAACTGTAGCTCCAGCAACCTTCTTGTTCTTCTTTTTCTGTGGGCAGTTAGTGGCAAGATGCCCATGTTTGTGACAGTGAAAACACTTCACCTTGGACAAATCCAGCTTCTTACCTTTAGCCTCAGATTTTGAGTGGAATTTCTTCCCCTTCCATTTTTTTGCTTTTACAACCAAAGAACAATCCTCTTCATCATCATGCTTTGATGAAGAGCCATCCCTGGTGTTCTTCCTGAACTCATCTTGCACTAGATCTGACCATAGTCGTTCCCAATCTGACAGTTTTTCTCGTTCGTTGATAGAGTCTCGATAACTATGCCAACTCTTATGAAGTCACAAGAGATCCAAACTCACCAAATCATCATCAACAACGGTGATTTCCACACTCCCCAATTCATCCAGACATTGGACAAACTTTGTGAGATACTTTGGAATACTATCGCCTTTCTCCATCTTGATTTTTTTGAGTTTATCCTTCAGCGCCAATTTCCTATGTTGCTGCTGCTTTGGAAAATATCCATCAAAGCCTTTCAAATTGCAAATGGAGTGGCTTTCCCATGAAGGCTTGAGACAATATGGTCTCGCACACCTTCCAACAAAATCTTTCTCGTCTTCGCTACTTTCTTTTGCCAAGTTTCAATTAATGCAACATCCGTCGAAGTGGGCTTAGGAACATCACTGTTGATGAATTCCTTCAAGCCATTATCTTCAAGCATCGCCTCCATCCTATCCTTGCATACAATGTAGTTCAAGCTACCCTCAAGTGCATACTCTAAACACAAACCATTGAAATCCATTTCTATGTTTACTCAACTGTCGCACCAAGAAATTCTTGCAGCAAATTCGAATTGTTTCCACCAACAAAACTCAACTACTGCTTCAATATTGCAATATTCTCTGCTTTGATACCATGTAGAAATTTTAATAATGTGATGTATTGCAGGATTCTCCTGATCTAACAATTATATACCACTGTTAAATACAAAATCCTTCTACTTAATTCTTTGCGGAAATTTAATCACCAATTGCAAACACATGAAGAAAAATCAATCGCACATAACAAGATGTTTTTACCGGGAAAGCATAAAGCTAAAAATCCCAACTATCATATATTATGTATATAATGAATAATGAAACAATCTCATACAAAACTCTAATCCAAGAGCTCTCAGTACAATGTACAATCATCTCACACTGTCATACAAAAATTGGTTCACACATGCACCAATTTACTATCTCCTGACAGCCTGCCTCCAATGCACAATCCCTGATAAAGAAGATCCCTGAATGAATTCGATCTTGCCTTGCCTTGACTACACAATCCTCATTGGCATCTCCAATATGTGTGTAGTTTCATTGAATGCACCACTATAGTCACAACAGATAGTCACAACAGATAGTCAAACTGTCCCTTTCAGCTCTCTCTCCACTGGGTCTCCACTGGATCTGACATGCATGTAGTTAACAGTAGTAAATCTTCAGTTGCATGTGAGATCACTCCTTGTGAATTAATTTCATATTTAATTCACTGATCTCTCACGAGTGTATCATTAGTTACAACTAGCACAACTAAGTTTAACTAACGTAATTAAGTTAAACTATTTTACAACTCACATAACTACACATCCAACTCTGTTACAACTTTGTATCACTCAGTTACAACGAAGTCCACTTTGCATGTCCCACCAACCAACCTTGGAGCTCGTAATTCCGTCAATCAACTAGTTTGCCACATCAGTTAACTGAAATCAAGTGCTTCAAGAGAATATATTATTATTTATTGTCTGATTATTATTAAGGGCTAATAATAATCGACATGCATTCTATTTTTAGACATGCGATCTGTAAGTAGATTTCGACCATGCATCTAAAAATAGAAACTCATCTATAAATATGATTTTCTTAACCATCTATAAATAGACTCCTGCTATAAATATATTTTTCTCAATGTTCTAAAAATAGACATACACCTAAAAGTAGCCAGCAGGCCCCACCGAGTGTAGGTGCTTATTTTTCACTAGGATCATCATCTTGTTGAATTTCAACACATGCCTCACCAACTACCCTCAACTCTAAATTCATGAGCTAACTGAGTTTATCACACTCAGTTAACTATTACAAGTTTTTTTGAGATAAGATTACATTTTATTGTCCATTTTAATTAAGGGAAAATTAAAATAGACACTACACTAAATTTAGCCCACACTACTGTAGGTGTTGCTAAGACCTGTTGGTCCCACACTAGTGTAGGTGCTGCTAATACCTGTTGGTTCCACACTAGTGTAGGTGCTGCTTGGGCCCATTGGTCCCACACTAGTGTAGGTGCTACAATTTCTTGTTGGACTTCAACATAGATTTCTTATTTTCATAGATTTCATTAGATTAAGTCCAATTTCAATCATAAAAGTATGTGTATAGATCAAATTTTCATTTCATGCAAGAAGATTATATTTATTTTCATTCCTAGATTAAAAGATTAATTTTCAAGAGATTTTGTGCATGTTCATATTAGACAACTTTTGTGAATAGGATTTGAATTTCCTTTCATAGATTAAGTTTTTCCTTTATATAGATTGATTTCAGTTTCCTTATGTTTTTGGTTTGTCATCATTTGATTTCATAGTTAGATTAATCTAAATTTAAGGTTAATTTATAGCATATATAGTGCACACACGCTTCGCAAGTTTTACGAAACCCCTGGGTTGACAATCAAATGATAGATAATTAATTTTCCTCAACAAGCTACATGAGATGGAACAGACAGTAAAATAAATTCAATAGAACATCAAAGTAGCTCAAGACTTCCAGAAGAGTTATGCAGACAAGAAAATAATTCATAGGGAATTTAAGATTGGGGATCATGTGTTCTTGAGGATCAAACCTTGCAAGAGTACCTTGCACACTGACAATTGTGCTAAGTTAGCACCCCAATACTGCGGACCCTTTGAAGTTTTGGAACGAGTGGGCCCAATAGCTTATAAATTGGCTCTACCTAGTCATATTAAAGTTCATAATGTTTTTCATGTATCATTATTGAAAAAATATGTTCATTATCCTTCTCACGTGGTTGAATGGACTTTGATACAGGTGGAAACAAAAGGGGACTTTCTTCCAGAACCACTTCATATATTGGAACGGGAAGAAATCGTGCTCCAGAATAGAACAATAGCTAGGGTGAAACTGTAGTGGAAGCACTTTACACATGAAGAAGATACATGGGAGCGAGAATAAAGTATGAAGGAAGCGTTTCCAGCGTTGTTCAAAGAATAATCAGAGTTATCTGCTAACACCGAGGACGATGTTTTTTTTTTTAGCGGGGGACTATGTAATACCCCTGATTTACAAATTTTATATTATGGAAATAATACCAAGGTCTAGGTGGACCTATGGAACAATTATGTTGTTGAAAAAATTATTTTAAGTTAATAATTATATATGAAAGAAATGGTAATGTTGTAAAGACAGAGTAATTGAGATCATGAAATTATTATCCATGAGGATAGAATAGAATTTCAAAACTTTCCCAAAATTCTTCAGAATATTCTTGGAGAAAAATAAATAAATAATTAAATTAGATGGGAGAAAAATATCTAATAAAAATCCCCTTTAAAGCGGAAAGTTATTGGGAAGAGGTAAGAAAAACTTTGCTGAGGAAAAACAAGTTTTAAAGTAATATTTTGTGGAAAAAACAAAAAAAAGCCTAGGCTATGGGAAACAACCCTTAATAATGGGACACCATTATTGGTATGTTGTTTGTTGAGGTTTTCTATTAAACTTCTGATGTTGTAGAAATATCTAGATAAGAATTTTGGTCTAAAGGAATAGGCAAAATTTCACCTTGAAGGTATGAAATTGTAGTATGATAATAGTTTATATTTGTTTCTGATAAATACCTTATTAGAAATTTTTTTTAAGTCCTTTTATGTACTGTTGGTATGTAAATAGTTAATAAAAAACTCAGTGATTAGTCATGTGTATTGTACAGTGTCCACACTATAATTAAACACAATGAAGATCCCGTTTTTCTTACACAAACTAAGATTACTGAAAGCATATAAAATTAGACTCTATGAAATTACAAACCCAGGGGGGTTATTTTCAGATAAACATTGCTATGTAGATATGCATAAATTAATTACAGTAAAGCAATTCAGTAATCAAGTACAAGAAAGTACAAAAAAATGTAGAGGTAAAAGATTAATACATGCAACAGTTATTAGTAAAGCACCAAGTGGGCCAACATTATAAACAAGAGAATTCTGGAAAATTCATATAGTATATTAAAAAAAGAGAAACTGGGAGAGGCATTACACCTTTGAAAATTTGAAGCAGTTACATGAATGTGATTACTCAAAATTCTAAATATCAAATACCTAGATTTTCTATGTACAAAAATTCTCAAAGATCCTTGAGAATCTCACTGTCATATATATCTATGTGACTAATTGAAATTTGAGAAATATTACATCAATAAAAAATTATTGTCAAAGACCAAGCATGGCCTTGACACATAAACTCTAAGAACACTGAACTAAGCTAGGTGCCAGAAGAGGAGCCTTGACAGAACAACATGCAACTGACCTGAGAAAGAAAGTATAAATGGTAAGCATGGAGGGAATAGGAAGTAATTTTGTCATGCAAATCAACGAAAAGGTATGAGAGCATACCTGCAAAATGTTATACGAGAATTAGAATCCAAATCAAATAGAGTAATACACTGTTTTACGCTATTCAATACATAAAGATGACACACCTATGTATACTGGACCATCGTTGATTTTCTTCATCTGTACATACATATTGAGAATGTTGTAAGTAATTATTTTTTAAAATATGTACATAAGAAATTAATAAATACAAACTGGATAATAATTGATAAATTGGACTAACCTGAAGAGGAGAGGATGTTCGCTTCTAGATCACTAGTCCAAATCTAAGTAAAAGAGGTAACCTGGGTGATATTAATCCATATTAAAACTCAGATAATGAATTGAAAGCAATGCAGAAGGTAAAAAATTATGAAATTATGCATAACAGTAAGTGAAATATGATTGATTGATAATTAAAAAGGATTATGCCAAAACTCAACACGACAACATGCTTGCGTTAGTAGACTGCATGTTATCTTAAGGGGCAGAATCCCAGCACAGGGTGCACATATTTTCTAAGTAGCGTAAATGAAAAGGGGAAACATCAGAAGTGTCAATGTAACTACTCTGAACCAAGTGAGTAATAGAAACTCAATGTTGCCATATGAATCTATAAATAAATGTAAACATAGTAACAACTCGTAGAGGCCTAATGCTTATGAATCAAAATCATGAAGAAAAGAGTAAATCAAATTGATATATAACTCAGAAATATCCTAATTATAAATAAAAGTAAGAATTATATAAACAAGACGATGAAGAACCATAAGTTCTGGTGAAATATAACCATATATACAAACGTTATGCGTAGTAAATAAATACATACATAACTTAGAAAATGTTGTGTGTAAGCACATAATGTGGATAATTGCATAAAAAAGAGCATAAGTTCTAAATGAGAACCCAAGGAATTAAATTGAAGAACAAAGGATAGGACTCATGAAATCATCAGAACCATTCAACCTTATCAATGCATAAAACACTTAAATCTTATGCTCTGGGTAGTACGCTACCATATCATAAAATGAATAGGTTTAAGATAAACACATTATATCTTAATAGTAAAGCAACTATAAGAAATTATATAAAATACAAGTATCTCTATCATTGAACTAGGGGTCAATGTGCATAACAGAGAGTTATTGTGGCTACCCACAAAGATCACATTTCAAGTAAAAAACCCTGATTCTGAGTAAGCAGAATAATCAAAATTCTTGAATGAAACAAAACCAATAATATAAATTAATCAATAGAGAACCTGAGTTGTACACTGAACCAATCGACACTAAGCCTCATGCTGACACCAAGTTAAGTCACAGACTCACGCTTACAGAGTCAAGGTGACAGAGTCACGCTAACCCCGGTGATGTGAATGGCATACTGGAACCCAACGAATAATGCAACCCAACAACTCGAAGAAGAATGAGGGGTTTTGTAGGGAAGGGTTCGTGTATACCCACAATAAGAAAATCGAATTCAATCATGGTAGCATGGCCATTAGACATAGAAGTAATAAAAGAGAAATTAAGAAATGAAAGTTAAAAACCCCAATGCCAGATTGTTAATATGAAATCTGGAAGGGCAGAGGAGGAAACCCTCACACCATCAACACAAAGAAAAACACTGGACAAATAATTTGCAAATAGCACAGACAGTTGGAAATCATACAAATGGAATGTGAAATTTCAAACCTAGAAAATTGGGAGTAGGGTAGACACCTTAAAATCTACATACTAACACTACTTTTCTTCTACTGTCAGATCATCCACCTAATGAACGGCCCAAATTGACTACGAAATTAAAATATTTTACAAGGAAATCTTACATCTATTTTTAGCTTCGGGGGCGCTGCCCCCCACCGCAATAAGCCCCCCCCCCACACCCCCCCCCGCGTGAAGGGGTGTACAGTCTTCCTGGGGTATACATCCCGTTGTGACAAAGACCTCTGAATCGGGATGAAAATCAGGCTCCACACCCAACAACCCTTGGGTTTATTCTGACATATCATTTGCATGCCCCTGTGCTCCAAAACCCAATCAGATCCCTTTACCTATGTGTGTGACCACATTTCTGTAGGAGGGAGCCCCGCTCCCTCATCCTATGGTGTTCATTCAATAAAAACCCTAGTTTTTGTTTCTTGTTTCTCCAGGAACACACTCTGATCTATTAATCAACATCTTCATTAGATAAATATTTATTTCTGTTATAAAAAAAAATATTTTACTTATTTTACTAAATATTTTAGTTTATTGTTTTATTACATTGATTTTTATAATTAATACAACTTAACTTCTTTTAAAATTGATGTTTATTAATTTGTATGTATTATTTGTAATTTTGTTTTTTATTATTATATTAATTTTTTAATTTTTATATATCTATTTAATTTGAATTATTTAAATTTTTTATAGGAATTGTGTAAAGTCTTGGTTATGGAGTAAGGATCAAAATTATTGCGCCGAAAGGCACATCTACAGCCCAATATGACCTCGATGTCAGGTGGGTCACGTCCTCATACAAATGTCGGCTTAAGTTTTAAATTTAAAAAAAATAAAAAATAAAAATCACATTGTGCTAGAACATATATCAATTTATAATACAATTATGTATTATTTATATAATTTGAATGGATAGTAAATTATATACGTGAATTTGAATGGATCATAAATTTACCTTTAACAAAAAAAATTACCACATTGAATTTCCAAATCAAGTAAAATTTTAAACATCTTTACTCTTTACTAAAGTCAATACCATTTCCTAAATCAAAGAAAAAGAGTTAATTCAACACAAACAATCAAAATCCAAAATCTTTTAATATTTCTTTTAATTAAATATTTGTTAAATGAATTTATACTACTCCAAGCTATGGTAAATAAATAAAAATATATATAAACTAGATGTATGGTAAATAAATAAAAATTCTTTTTATATTTATTCCATAAACCTTTTTATATTTAAAAAAACTTTAAAAAGAGGTTTTATTTAGATGAAGCCTATGGGACGAATACCATAGGACAAATTAATATTGATACGATGGGCCAAATACCATGGGTAAATAAATAAATATAAAAGAGGTATAAACAAGTATGATAAATAAATAAATAAATATAAAATAGATATAAAGAGGTATGGTAAATAAATAAATATAAAAGAGGCATAAAGAGGTAAGGTAAATAAATAACAACATATCAAATAGGATTATAAATAAAAATCTAATTATATAACAAGCCTATGGGCCAAATACCATAGTAAAGAAAAGGAGTATGGTAAATAAATAAAAATATAAATAAACTAGAGGTATGGTAAGTAAATAAAACCTCTTTTCATATTTACTCTATAATATGCTTTATATTTACGAATATTTATGTTCATTAGTTTACATAACTAAGAAGAGAGAGAGAGAGAGAGAGAGAGAGAGAGTCTATGTTTAGGGGTGAGATAAAGAGACAAAGTAAGATGTATGGAAAGAAGGGGGGAGAGAAGAAGTGAGAAGGAGAGAGGGAGGGAAATAGTAATGTAGTTGGAGAGAGAGAGGGGTGGAAAGAGAGAGAGAAAGAAAGGGATGAGGGAAGAGAGAGGATCAGAGAGAGAGAGAGAGATATGGGGGAAGAGAGAGGATTGGAGGGAAACGAGAGAGAGAGGTGTGGGAGAGAAAGGGAGAGAGAGGAAGGATGAGAGAGAGGAGGAGAGTGATGGGGGAAGAGAGAGTATTGGAGAGAGAGAGAAAGAGAGAGAGAGAGAGTTCCGGGAAGAGAGAGGGATTTAGGGGAGAGAGAGAGAGAGGACTTGAGAGAGAGGAGGAGAGAGGGATCGATAAGAGAGATGGAGTTGGAGGGGGAGAGATGTAGGAAATAAGAAATATAGAGAGTGAGAAGTGGAGAGAGAGAAGGAGTGACAAGGGAGAGACAGAGAGAGAGCATGTATGTTTGGGGCTGAGATAAAGAGACAAATAAGGAAAGATGGTGATAAGGGGGGAGAAGGAGATATAAGGAGAGAGGGAGGGATATAGTAACATAGTTGGTGGGTGAAGAGAGAGAGAGAGAGGGAGAGAGAGATAGGAGAGAAAGGGAAAGAGAGGAAGGAAGAGAGAGGATGTGAGAGAGTGGAGAGAGGGAGGGAAAGAGAGATGGACTTGGAGGGGGAGGGGGAGAGAGGTAAGAAGAAAGAAATAGAGAGAGAAAGGTGGAGAGAGAGAGAGAGTGAGTGAGTGATAAGGAATATGGAGAGATAGGGAGAGAGGGGGAAGATAGAGATATAGATGGAAGGTGAAGAGAGGGAAGAAGAGAGAGATGGGGAGTGGAGGGGATTGACAAAGAGAATGATATATATGGAGTGCGAGAGCGTGTGTGTTTAGGGGGTTGAGATAGAGACAGAAAAAAGAGATGGATGGGGATATAGATATGGATGGAGGGTGGAGAAAGGGAAGAATATTTCTTGCACTAGATGGATTGATTTAAGTGGAGATGGTGATTTATAATCCTATTTGATTATTTGCACTAGATGCATCGATTTTAGTGTAGATAATTATTTCTAATGATATATGATTACTTGCATTAGATGCATTGATTTCAGTGTAGGTGATGATTTCGTAGGTGATGATTGCTAATACTACACTTGATTGCCCACTTGCTTGGCTGCGTTGATTTCAATTTGGGGTGATTTATAGTATATTTGATTGTTTGCGCTAAATGCATTGATTTCAGTGTAGATGGCGATTTCTAATCCTATTTGATTGCTTTGAGTAAATGCATTGATTTCAGTGTAGATGTTAGTTTCTAATCTTATTTGATTGATTGCATTAGGTGCATTGATTTCAATGTAGAAGTTATTTTCTAATCTTATTTGATTGCTTGCATTAAATGCATTGATTTCAATGTATATGTTGATTTATGATTTGATGTAATTGGATATATGAAGGTCTATTAATATTAAAGTGATTGGATTAACAATATGTATTGATTTTAGTGTAAGCACAAAAAGTTATTAACAATGTAGATTGATTTTTGTGTTATAGTAATTTAAGCTATTAATATTAGAGAGCAAGAGAGACAAGGTATCATGTTTACTACAATAGATCGAGCTAAAGATTTAAATGGTTTACGATTTAAATTTTCTTTTTCATATAATTGATATTAAAAGATAACAAAACTAACAAGGGAGGAAATAAGAATAGTAGAAGAAAATAGTTTGAGATTGATTGTAACATGAGTGCGTTCTTATTACTCACATTTTCTATCTTTCAACACTATTATTGTCACTTTGCATTTAAAAAAAATATTTCATCATTTTTCATCATTATACGTATTAACAATAATTATCATCTCAACGAACTGAGGTAACTAAGAAAATTTAAAATTAAAATGACCAAGTTAATCTTAGAAATATTTAGCATATTTAAAATGATTATATTAATATTTGATATATTTACATATTACTGATAAAATTAATCATATCTTTGATATATTTTCCTTGGCAGCACACGACTGAAACCAACCTAGATCCATCTTACATCTCAAAAATATACAAAAAATTTAATAATTTGAAAAATGTGACGTTGATGCCTCCGACTGGAACCAGCCTAGATCCATCTAACTCTGGATCTATCATGCACCGAGAGGGATCAAATCTCTCGAAGTGCAAACCTATTTGGGATCAAATCTCTCGAGGTTCAAACCTTTTCTCAAGTTTTACACTCAAAAAATAGGTTTGCACTTAGAGAGATTTGATCCCTCTAGGCTCATGATAGATCCAGAGTTAGATGGATCTAGACTGATTATTATTTGAGTAAGAGTTTATTTTTTTAAAACTGAAATATTGTTGTACATATCTAAACAAGTTAACCATATAAAATCTAAAATTTATGGAAAAAGTGAAAACTTGCATATTTAATCATCACAATATAACTTACAAAATTTAAAGAAATTTGACAAAAATAAAAATCTATTTCCTTAAAAATCATAAAATAATTTTGTGTGATGTCCATCACCACAAATAATTTTACAAACATATTAGAATAAAATTTCAATTATTTAAAATTTAAATCATAATAAAAATTTCTATTTTTAAAATAAAAAAGTTATAAAAACCACTTCAACTAAAAATCCCTAATAAAATAATCCAAAATACACTTAAATTTTTTAATTCCCAAAACAAAATAATCCAAAATACACTTAAACAAAATAATCTAAAAACACTTGGATTTTTTAATACTTTTAATTAACCATGAGATAATGACAATTTAAATTATTTCCCAATATGTTTGATTATAGAAGTTACATTAAAATACAAATTTTAATGTTTTAAAGGATAATTTAATTTATTATAAAGCAAAATGTTTTTTGGGTTAGGTAATATATATTTTAAGATAATTGATTTTTAATTTATAATGTGAGTAGTGTTATTTAAGCGCATTTAAACTTTAAAAATCACTAGGGGATTTCATCCACTCGGGAGCATTAACCTTTAGCATGATTAAACTTTTGTCCATAAAATAACTCAACAAAACACTTTGTCACCATCTATTCTTTATTTAATGAACTATTATACAATAAAATATCATTTTTATTATCTATATATATATATATATATATATATATTTCAAAACTCAATTTAAATTACAACTAAAATAATATCAATATTTTTTAAATTAAAAATAAGCCAATTACCTTTTTAATAAATTATAATTTTTCATATTTATTTTTAAAATTTATATATTCATTAAAAATTTTAAAAAAATTGTGAAAAATTAAATACAAAATTTTTATCTTTTATTTATATTGTTTTATATCTTTTAAAATATGTAAATGATATATAGAACTAAAAATCAATATAAAGAAAAATATATTTTTAGTAGTTATAAAAATTAAATGATTAATAAATATTAATAAACATCAAAATTATATCTATCTCACATTCATAACATAAAAAAATAAAAAAATATTATAAGTAAAATTAACTAAATTATAATTTTATTTTAAATTATTATTATAGTATTATTTTTATTAATAATAAAAAAGTTAATATATAAGCTAAAGATACATAAAAAAATATTATATGTAAAATTAAATAAATTATAAATTTATTTTAAATTATTATTATATTATTGTTTTCATCAATAATAAAAAGAATTAATATATAAGTTAAACATATATACATTAAAAAATATGTAACAAGATTCTTAATCATCTAAATTTGTCTCCACATTATCATTGAAGGTTTTAATGTGTAAATAAGGTTTTTTTTTAGATAATATTGGTTAATAATATTGTTTATCAATATTATATGTCCAAATTACGAGAACTCAATTATTATTAAGATATTTATTTACTAGCAATTGTCCCAAAAGGTGCAAAAGTTGATTGGAAAAGCTGTATGAGGGATGCATTTGTATGTATGTATTGCATTATTTTGCATTTTGAAGCACACATTGAAAATAAAAATAGTACATAATGTTTTAAAATTTTTCGAAAAGACTTAATCTTTATAGATATGGTAGGCACAAATTTTTTTGTGAATTAATAGTTTTCAAATAAACCTTCCTAAAGGGTTACTATCTTCCATTTTTCTCATAGTGTTTCTTTCTAAAAAAGAGTTTTTTTTGCAAATTAAAGGTTCTCAAACATTTCAATTATTTTTTTTTTTAAAGAAAAAATGAATTGAAAAAACTTGTTCTCAAATTATTATTGAAATATGTAATTCATTCAAATATTTAAAATTTATATTCTTCTAATTCTTGTAATTTAGTCAATGAAATAAAAAGCATTTTAAATTTAATTCTCCTAATTTAATTCTTCTAATTATTGTATTTCTTGTAATTAGTTAATGAAATAAAAATTAATTTAAATTCAATTCAATTAATTTAGTTTATGAAATAAAAAACAATTTAATTTCAATTCTTCTAATTCTTGATACATTTCGATTTGGTGAATTTCATTGGGATAACATGAGTTGCTATAACAAGTTCAAATGGTGTTGTGGTTTGCATATATAGCATCATTTTCTGGGATTTGAGCTCTCATGTAGAGAAACTCCTTTTACCATTTTTATGTTGGATTAAACCATGTCCATTTATTATTTTTAACGAGCTATTTCCCTTGATTGGTGAGTGTTTCATTTGTGAATTTTTGTTGGTAATGGTCAAGTAAGGATGGGTTTTAAAATTGCACTATTGTAAAGATTCAGAGTAAAGACTTTGAAGCTCCTTATCCTTGATATACAACAACAATGAAGGCATTGCTTGCAGATAGTCCTGTTGTTTGTGCAAGATCAAATATCCAGTTTGGGAATGGTATCATCCAACAATGTTGTTTCTGACAAAAAAAAGCTTGAAGCCTGAAGATGATAACATGGTTCTGAATGCTGTAACTTAAATGTCCAACAGATAAATACTGAATTATACAAGCAGTTGGTAAGTTCCAAATTCCACACAATTGTTCAAAGACAACAATAAAGCATTGTACTCAGAAACTTATATGTTCAATGTTCTGTCAACTCAAATCAGGGGTCCTCAAAATGTCCTTCATCAAATTCTCCAGACATTTCATCGCCAATTTCTGCTTTTCTAACAACTACAAAACATAACAATTATCTCACATTCAATTGAATAATAGAAAACACTCCAAATGCAATGATCATCGACAATAATTGAAATTTCCAATAGCAAGTGTCAAATTTTCAAGTGATATAACAATTTGAAGCAATTGGTCTACTACATGCCCTTTTCTTTCATCTTGAACGCTTTTCAACAATAATAGAACTTGAATTTTTGCATAATTCATGACCTTGTCTTGACCTAATAGTTAACTCGAACATAAACACCAGCAAAATTCTGACCACAATAGCCTGCCATATCCATAGTCAATAGTAAGCACCACATTGTTCTTTGTCTAGCATGGTAATTCAAAAAAGAAGAAGTTTGCAACGACTTCATTGAGTATCTGTGAAAGATCCATAGACCAACTACCTCAAATAACCTCTTATCAAACTGGTAACAGTACCATCCGAGGGCTAAATTTCAAAAGGGAAAGAAAATCCACTATTTCTTCGAATCTCCCTGTCTGCAAAAGGCACTTGTTAGCCTTGTCGGGCATAAGCCGAATGAAGAGCTCTGGCTAAGCATCGAGCTTTCTCTTATCCGTCAGTCCTTCGAACCGAATTTTGTCCAGTGCCTACAGCCATTGCCACAAACAATAATCATTATCTAAAATATTTCCTAAGCTTCAACCTCATCGAATTCGCTGGGAGAATTACCCTACATTTCAGATGGAAATAGGTACAAGGATTGGGAAATCAGATGTCGATAAGTCTGATTTTCTTTCATACATCGAATGAACTAGGGATTGGCATGAGACTGGAAATCAGATATTGATAAATCTATTTTTTCATACTTACAACAGATAAATTTTTGATTCATCCTAATTTCTTCATCCCCTGTGATCATAGCTTTGGACCCCACCTAATTATCTTAAAATATAACCCTACACTTTGGATGGGAAGGGAATGGGAGTTCAAAAATTAATAAATCTTAAATTTCATACTTACATCGGACGAATTACTGATGAGATCCCAGAGTAAAATCTCCTTGTTGTTCTAGACAATGTTGATGATGAGACTGAGCAGCTGATTAATTTCAGCCTGAAAAGAAAAATTCTCCACGCAATTCGACAATAGTGAGTAAAATCTCTTTGTTGCTGTAGAGAGTGTTTTCATACTTACATCAAACGAATTGCTGATGAGATCCCAGAGTAAAATCTCCTTGTTGTTCTAGAGAGTGTTGATGATGAGACTGAGCAGCTGATTAATTTTAGCCTGAAAAGAAAAAGTCTCCACGCAATTCGACAATAGTGAGTAAAATCTCTTTGTTGCTGTAGAGAGTGTTGATGATGAGGTTGAGCAACTGATTAATTTCAGCCTGAAAAGAAAAAGTCTCCACGCAATTCGAAAATAGTGCTACACCCTTTATTTACCAATGCCTAAGATCAAACCTTTACAATCAACTTCTCCTCTATTACAATAGTGCGGCAGAACAGAAATAGCTGCAATTTTTTTTTCATGTGTATTCAGATTCTCCTCTCCAATCCCTCTAAGAGGAGACCCGTGTTATCTATATTATACATGCTCCCCATATGCGGTTCTTAGTAATTACTAAACAAAACTCCCACATTTTCACATAGAAATCGCCTTATATTTTGCATTATTGTTACGCACTTTCAACAAAATTTATAAATGATATTGATTTATTCTTATATGTTTCTTACTTGTTGGACATTGGTGTGGAGAGGGTTGGAGTTGCAAGAAATAAAAAAGTTGTAAGTTCCATGACACAACTGATCAATTCCAATGTCACTATTCTTTGGTTGGATTATTATATTAATCCAAGTGGATATTGGCGGCCACCCGCCTATTCGACTTGGGGCCCCACCATTGTTTCTTTCAGTTTTTAGTTTCCTTAATTATGGCATAATTTACTATTTTTAGCATCTTTTCAGGTCCTGAACTTCTAGAGCTGTTTTGAGGCCCTAAACGACGTTTTTTGGGTATCAAACCTCCAACAAAGATGAGTCTGTTTCATACTCAACATTAGCGACTAGTAGTTTTAGTCCTCGCTTATATATTTCTAAAGATTTATCATGTGCGTCAAAAGGAGATTGTATACCAAAGTTACGACCTTGGGAAATAGATGTACCAATTTACCCCAACGGGGCCCATATTCTGGCGTTTCATCTCCTAGGGGTAGGTTTTTGGATGTTTAGGGTTTTCCATTGTTTCTCAATAATATATTGGCATTCGAGCCTCATTGTAACAGGGACTTTAGAGGCCTGTAGCAACCACATCTCTTCTCAAAGATAAGCTACCAAAACCTTAGCTAGTTTATTTCCATTCTGTCTATAAACAAATTTCAGTTCTTTGATATTAATGAAATGAAGTGTTATTTGCACTGCATTTTTATATTTATGGTTATATGTGTATTCAGTTGCATTCCTGCATAAATCCGGATCAGTGGTATCAGAGCGGTCTGCTCTTTCTCGATCATTCTTTGCATGTCCCCAACGAGGTCGGGGTATAAGGAGTTAGGGCTCGATCTGGTTGAACCTTTGCGAGATCAGCCTCGCAAACCTGAAAACCGTCCATGGGGGACGATGAGGGAGCAGGAGATCATATCGAAATATTGATCTAGGAGGCCCTCGAAAAACAAAGGAACGCGGTGATGGATAACTTTTCCCAGATCCTTCAATGACTTCCCACTGGTAGCACATCTGAATCTAGCAACCACTCTGGAGGCGAAAATCCTTTTAAGGTACAAGTAAACTTTGACGTTCCCATATTTGAGGGCCAAATAGATGCAAACACTGTAGATTGATGGTTGAATCTATTAGAAGGATATTTATCAGTTCATGACTTTTTCGACCGGGAAAATATTATTTTTGCACTCCTCAAAGGTACCCCTCATGTCAAGGACTGGTGGGAAGCCTAATGTGAGAAAAAGGATGAGGGGGAACCCTGTTTTTTCTCGGTTGTACCCACTTTGAATTCTTTCCGAGATTCCATCAAGGAACAATATTATCCCATGGGGAGCTATGAGGACAAGTACATACAATGGAATACACAGTAGTAGCAAAGTGACCAGGATGTGCATGAGCTAACAAATCTGTTCCATACCTTGAGCACAAAGTTGGGTATCAAAGATTCAGAGAAACATTTGGTGCTGAAGTACCGCAGTTGTATGCACATATACATTTAGGAGGAAATGGAGTTCCTAGACATCTCCTCACTTGGTACGACATACTGGTATGCTGCCAAGATTGAGCAAAAATTCAAATAGAAGAAGTGAGACTTTCGATCTGCAAATCAAAAGAAAGGGAAAGGTGCCCCCAAACTACAGAACAAAGGACAAAGCCAAGGCACGACGACCCAAGATAAGCTATTGAAGCCACAAGCAAAGAAAAACCCCATGAAGTCGAAGAAGGACACGGGAAAGTGGTGTGAGTTCCATAAGAGCTCCACTCACAACACAAGTGAGTGTCGGGCCAAGTAGTCACTGATGGCCGAGATGAGGGTTTTTGAATTGGATGCATGCTCCAACTCTGAATCAGAACTCGACATGGGGAATGTCAAAGGGAATCATTTCATTGATGCGGATTCCAACGCCACCGTTTCCACTACAAAGATCCAGAAGGAGGAACCAGAAGATCCAGAGGAGGATGAGTGTCTCTTCCACTCTCATATGTGGGTAAAGGGTTCCCCGCTACAGTTCATTGTCAACAGTGGGAGAAAAAAGAACCTCATTTCAGCAGAGGTCATGAAGAGTTTTTGCTTGCTGACCATGACACACCCACAACCGTACACCATCAGGTGGCTTCACCAAGGACAGGATATCCGCGTGAACCAGCAGTGCTAGCTTCCCTATAACATCAATCCCTTCACATATGAGGTATTATGTGACATTTCCCCTCTTGATGTTTGTGATGTATTATTAGGCCAACCATACTTGTGGAAGCGACATACTATATATGAGTCCTGACCTTGCGCTGTTATTGTTACTTTGGGCAATAAGTTGTACATGATACTAGAGGTACCACCACCTGTGACTATCTCTTTGGTTATTGCAAAAAAATGCAGTAAGATCATTTCCAAAACCAGGAAATTTGTTTTCCTGATGATCCGCCCCCAGGGCAAGAAGAAGACTGTGGGCACAACCTCCAGAGAGGGCTCCTTTGCACGACAACAACAAATGGAAAAGGTCGTGGAGGAGTACGGGGACATCTTCACCTTACCCATAGGGGGGCCTCTGCACTATCAGGTCAAGCACCCTATCGATCTGACCCTAGATGCACCACTACCCAATGGACTGATCTATCAGTGCTCTATTCTGGAGAACGATGAAATCATGTTTTCCCTCAATCATACCATTCTAATGGGGAAGCGTTCATTCGTTCTCTGCGACAAAGTTTTTGTAGGGCAACAAAAGCCATAATCCTCATCCCATTTTCATGACCCAGAAAGGGATTTATGAATTTGTTTGCAGATTTAGAAGAAAATGGGGAGATAGATGGGTTTGAGGCAGGGGTCCCCAAATGAAGACAAGGAAGGTCCACATTCAAAGTTATTGTGTTCATATTTTCCCTCAATTGGGGATTCACTCGTTCTTTGTAAGAAATGGGAAAAATAAATAAATCGCC
Organism: Pinus albicaulis; assembly: GCA_034641835.2. NCBI lineage: Eukaryota > Viridiplantae > Streptophyta > Pinopsida > Pinales > Pinaceae > Pinus > Pinus albicaulis. Next base: position 150,483 of record JAXQQM020081813.1, read on the forward strand.
ATGCCATTTTCATGACCTATAAGTCACTAAATACAAAACATTGTGGAAACTGCAATGGGATTTGTTGATTTATAAGAAAAGGAAGAAAATGTTGTGGAAATTGCAAAGGGATTTGCAGATGGATACATAGATGGGTTCTAGGCAGGGTCCTCGGATGAAGACAAGAGATCTCTAGGTTCACGGGATCTAGAGGATTTAGATGAGTACAACATGAGGATATTGATGGTTACCTCCTCCAAACCTTCTGAGTAACAATGCAATGTATGCCGTAAGACACCCACAAGCTTGATTGCAATCACTTCTTCTTCCACTGAGAGCAAAGATATTTTGACGAGACCCATTAAAAAATTCTATTAGTTCCTTTGAGAGGCTATTTAGAATTCAGTGCTTGTCTGGTGAGTCTCCAAATCAACATCTTAGCGTTTTATTTATTTATTTTCTTATTTGCATTTTTTGGGTGGGTATTTGAACCCATTTTACATATTTTTCAACATGTTAAGGGGTGTCCCAAAATTATGGTCTTCCCAACTGATGTTCAACAATGCAAGGAAAAGTGTTGGCATAATGTTGTAACCATGTATTTAAAATGTTATGCTCGCAAAAATGACCATGAAAGTGAAAAAATTCACTATAGGTACCACTGCTAGAACATGGGCAACAAGTCTCGTAAGCATTCATGATGTTTATGTAGATTTTGGTCATAATTTTATACATATATACTATACCTTTCAAGGTATTGAAGTAGCAAATATTTTGATTTCCGTTTTAATTTTTTCTGAACAATTGTTTTCCTCTTTTCCATCTTGGTTTGTACCAGGGTATCAATTTCTATACAAGCGCCAATTTTGATTGATTTTGTTTTAGATAACTGTGTTGTCACCATGTCTATGCCTATGTGACTGTGGAAGTTTTGGCCATTATCTCAGTATGATCGAGGGAGTGTACCTATACGTGTGTTAATGGTTTTGTAGAGAGTGTATGGATTCATTGGATTAAAAAAAAATAGATATTAAGTGACATAGTTCTATTTCAGTAAATTTGTTGGTTCAAAGGGACATATTTTAATAAAATAATGGCAGGTTGGTCTGTTGATGAGTAAATTTATTGCCGATCTTCTCTCTTTGTAAAAATGTGTTATTGAATATGAAATAACACCACAACTATTTTTATTTGTATTGAGTCTATTTTATATAATTAAAGTTATAAAATATTTGTCTGTGGCACTGTCTTTATCTAGGTATTTCCATATATTCCTTTTTCTCTAGCCCTCTATTTATTAAGGCCTTTAGTATAAACCTTCCCCACTATATTCCACTCCCCTTTAGTTCATCACTTCAAGATGCACAGTTCCGAACTATATTCATGGTCACTTCTTTTTGGATGTCGTTTTTCATTTTAACTTCACTCTAATGAAATGGAACGATCTTGTTTGTCTTTTCAGTTTTGGAAAAAACTTACAATCTCCTCAACAAAAAGAGATCAAGAGAGAAGAAGAAGAAGAGGAAATCCATTGTTACTCCTTATTGTAAGGATATTTTGGACACGCGATGAAAATGGAACATAATTGTGTGTATCTACCTTGTATTGGGAAGGTATCTCCTTAGCTCATGGAGTTTATTTATGTAATGCTTTTTGAATACAACTATTTGTCAAACAAATTGTAAGAACTCATTAACACGCCTAACATAATCCATTACCTCGGCTCAATAATTGCAATCCACATGATAGTTTATAGCTTTCCCTGACATAATTGAGGAACAAACAATGATCTCCAACATTAAGCTTTATTACGTGTAATTTTTAAGTAATCATATTATCTTAATGTCTTGGCATGCACCAATATGTGTCAAATCAAAGGTCAGGGTTAGGTCATTAGACTAATACGACAATATAAGACGTTATTAATAATGTATATAACTTTCTAGAGTTGATGATTTTTAGAGGGTTGGTATGTATAGTTGTATTCATGGATATGCATCCTTGGTCTAAGCCTAAAGTATGCTTGTTGCAACAATAATATACAATTTCAAAGTGTTCTCGAGACAGTAGTAACACCTAAATTTGTTGTGGTCCTCTCGTGACTTTTCCTATGTGTGATATTTCTTTTGGCACTAGGGTTGTGGACTACCATCAAAGACGTGATTCTTGTACCCCCATTACAATTTTATGTTTAGTTGTAAGACCTTGAATCTTTTATTAGATCTTCTTTCATCTTGTTTTAGAGGAGTGGCCCTCGCACTCCCACTAGTTATTGACACAAATATACTTAATTGTCTAGTTGAAATTTTTATGGTCATTTGTTGGACATTAAGAAAATTATATTATCTTGTCTTATCTTATCTCCACTCTTCAATTTATGTTGAATGTGTGCATTCTTATAGTATCTGCAAATATATTATTGTAAGAATCTATGATGGCCCCAACATTAATAATTGGACCTTAACAAAACTTTTTACATTTACAGTTACTAAGACCTTGACATATTATAAGCATAATGTTATATTCCTTGAAAATTGAGATATTTAAAAATCACCGGTATATTAAGATAAGTTGGTTTGATTTGGTTTTATTGTGGTTTATAAGTGCAACATGTTAACAAGAACATGATGCTATTTCAATCTTTCAATCAACCAATAAATATCATTAACACCAATATTTGTACAAGGGGTGCAATGCGCCTAGGTTATCATAAGAGGAGCATACAAAGATGTTAATTTTTCCATTTAGTATTTAAAAATGAGCTCTAATGGATGTTTATTTATACATCTACACTGATAAAATGTGGGTCCAAGTGTCCACATTAAGGGATCTAGTAATATTTACCTTAAAAACAATTGTAAAAGATTTTGAAATCAAATATTGATATGATTTACATCCAATTCAACATCTATGTTTCCCATATTTATTTCTAAGTTCTATTTTAGTGGTCAGTGTCAGTCGCTGCCTCCCTATCAGGTCCTATGGTTTGTGCGAACAATGTAAAGAGTGACTTCAGGAAGAAAATTCATGATGGCTAAATGGAGAAAATCTGGAACATCCATCTACAATTAATAGATATCTTCTTATCATTTCAATGAAAATTTATAAATGATATTGATTTCTTCTTATATGTTTCTTACTTGTTGGACATTGGTGTGGACATGGTTGGAGTTGCAATAAATAACAGAGTTGTAGATTCCATGACACAGCTGATCAATCCCACAATTTTATGATGTCACTATCCTTTGGTTGGATTATTATACTGTTTTGTATTTGAGAACTTATGGAATCTACAATTTTATGATGTCACTATCCTTTGGTTGGATTATTATACTGTTTTGTAGTTGAGAACTTCTGGAATCATGTGTAGAATGATTGAAGAGCTTGACATTTCGGGTGAACACTTCACCCATCTTCAGGAGAAAGCTTAGAGATTGAAAGGAGGAGAGCATACCTTGAAGGCTTAAATATGAAAGATTCTGGCTCAGAATTTCAACTAAGATGAGAAAGAAACCAAAAATAGCCGTTAGAGAGGGATAATAATTTAATTTGAAATTGAAATTAATTGTAATATTTTATATAACTAATTCCTTAAAATGAGATAGTTGTTAGGGAATTTTATATTAATTAATAGAATAAATCAAAGGTAGTTTAAGGGAAGTCAAAATTAGGTTAAAAAAATCATAATATTGCCTTTAGAGAAGGATTAAAGAATGAATAATTAATTTGATAAAAATAATAGCTAATTCCATATATGAAGAAATTAGGATTATTGGGATTAGTATAGAAGGATAAAAGAATGAAAACATAATTTGATAAAATAACTAAATCCCTATATGAAGAAATTAGTATTATTGGGCTTGGTCACAAAGGTAAGAGTTAAATTTAAGATAGATACAAAGAATTAAAATAATAATTGAAATAAGATTTAATATTTACAATAGGATAAATTAGTTGATTAGATAGAAATAAGATAAATATAGAAGAATGGGTGGGATAGAGATTTTTATTATTAAATTTGATATAAATAACCAATTACATATATGAAGAAATTATAATTATTGGGATTACTGGCAAAGGGATTATTTGGTGGGATTGAGATTTTTAAAATTAAATAATTTGAAAACAAATTCCAAATATGAAAAATTCAGGGTTTGTTAATCGAAATCGAACCATCATAATAATTTTAATGGTGAAGATGGTTATCAATTAAGCCAATCCTACCCACGGTCCACTTCCTATCTTCCTCCATTCATAATTTTGTCCCTTCCTAACCTGATTTAATATTAAAATATCTATCCCTTTGTTCTTCTATCTTTAATTTTACTTGTATCTAATCAACTAATTTTATCATTTTAGAAGTTATATCTTATTCCATTTATCAATAATTTTGAATTTAATCCTTTTTATTGATCGGCCTAATCAATTTTAAATTTAACTCTCATCTTTTACCCTTTTGACTAATCCCAATTACCATGAATTCTTCATATTTGGAATTGGTTTAAAATTATTTAATTTTAAAAATCTCAATCCCACCCATTCTTCTATCTTTAATTAAATTAAACTTTATTCAAATTAATAAATTTAAACCTTTTTATCTATCTTTCTCTTTATTTTTAATTTAGCTTTTATCTTTCACCTTTGTGAGTAATCCCAATAATTATAATTTCTTCATATATGGAATTAGTTATTTATATAAAATTTAATAATAAAAATATCTATCCCACCCATTCTTTTATCTTTATCTTATTTCTATCTAATCAACTAATTTATCCTATTGTAGATATTAAATCTTATTTCAATTATTATTTTAATTCTTTTTATCTATCTCAAATTTAACTCTTACCTTTGTGATTTAGTTATTTTATCAAATTAAGTTTTCATTCTTTTATCCTTCTCTAACCATGTACTTCATATATAAAATATGCCAATGCACATCTTATGTAAAAAAAATTAATAGAAACTATGTATATATTTATATATTATTTTAAAAAATAAAAATTTACTATTTAACACTAAGAAATACTTTTAAAACATATTTTTTAAGACAAGATCAATATTTTTGTTTTAAACATTTAAATCATCTTAAAAAAATCTCTTAAACTAAGCAACATTCTTTTAAGGCAAAATATTAAACATTTAAAATGTATTAAACAAAAATGTAGTAAGGGAGTTGCTTTGGCGCTAACAGCAAATACATTTTATTTCGTCGAAATTGGGCCGCAATAGAGATGTCATGTTTTCGCTCAATCATACCATTATAATGTGGAAGGGTTCATTCGTTCTTTTCGATGACGTGTTTGTAGGGAAACAAAAGCCATAATCCTCATCCCATTTTCATGACCCAGATAATGATTTATGAATTTGTTTGTAGATTTAGAAGAAAATGGGGAGATAGATGGGTTTGAGGCAAGGGTTCCCAAATGAAGACAAGAGAGGTCCAGATTCAAAGTTCTTGTGTTCGCATTTTCCTTCAATTGGGGATTCATTCGTTCTCTGTAAGAATTGGCAACAAAAACAATAATCCTCATGCCATTTTCATGACCTATAAGTCACTAAATACAAAACATTGTGGAAACTGCAATTGGATTTGTTGATTTATAAGAAAAGGAAGAAAATGTTGTGGAAATTGCAAAGGGATTTGCAGATGGAGACATAGATGGGTTCTCGGCAGGGTCCTCAGATAAAGACCAGAGATCTAGATTCACAGGAGCTAGAGGATTTAGATGAGTACAACATGAGGATATTTATGGTCACCTCCTCCAAACCTTCTGAGTACCAGTGTGATGTATGCTGTAAGACACCCACAATCTTGACTGTAGTCACTTCTTCTTCCACTAAGAGCAAAGATATTTTGACGGGACCCATTAAACAAGTATACTAGTTCCTTTGAGAGGCTATTTAGAATTCAATGCTTTTCCAACGAGTCTTCAAATCAACATCTTAGGGTTTCATTTATTTATTTTCTTATTTGCATTTTTTGGGTGGGTATTTGAACCCATTTTACATATTTTTCAACATGTTAAGGGGATTCCAAAAATTATGGTCTGCCCAACTGATGTTAATAATATGGAGTATTTTGATTATCAATGGACAAAAATGCAAGGAAAAATGTTGGCATAATTTTGTAACCATGTAAGTGAAACAATTCACTATAGGTACCACTGTTAGAATAGGGGAAACAATTCCTTTAAGAATTCATGATGTTTTTGTATAATTTGGTCATAATTTTATGCATATATACTATACCTTTCAAGGTATCAAAGTAGAAAATATTTTGATTTCCGTTTTTATTTTTTCTAAACAATTGTTTTCCTCTTTTCCATATTGGTTTGTACCAGGGTATCTGATCTGAAAATGGGTTTGATAACTTGTTATGTTTTTCAATAACCTCCACTCAGTTAAACAAATAAAAGATCTAGATTATACTTGACAATTTTACGAATTTATGCTTGAAAGTGGTGTATGATTTTTAAATGTTTAAGTGTCTTAAGTCCATTTGTTCTTGTTGAAATTTAACATGTATAGAAACAAAATAATGCAGAAATAAAAAATCCACACAAAACAACAAAATTAAACTAGGATTTTGCCCAAATATCGTGAAATACGTCTCCTTGAGCTTTTGTCATCTTGACTTGGCTCTTTGGGATTATGGTAAAGTTTATTTTACAAGTTACACACTTAAATACAATGGATAATAAACTGATCCAAAGGGCTTATAATACCATCTATATCCCTATCATGGTTGTCATCACTTTGCAAACAGTTTTAGGCTCCCTTAGACTCTATAAACACTTTTAGGCTGTCATCACTCTGCAAAAAACTTTAGCTACACTGAGCTTCTTCATGGAACTAAATCCTTCATAATTCTGTTTCTGTCCCTAAAATCACAGCTATTGTATCCAACACACATAAGACACCAAATATCGACTGATAATTTTCTCAAAACAAGTGTTTCATCCCCAAACTAGGCCTTCCTCCACGGTTTGCCCAGGTTTGCCCAAAAGTTCCCTTCAGATTCTTGAGATCTAGAAGTCATCAAATGGATCTGAAAACCCATTCATTGGATAAATAATGCCAAAATTGGTCAGGATAGACTATTTATTCACTGAAAATGGCCTCTGGATTCTCTGGATTTGCGTCCAACACCTGTCGACACCCCTTGGCACTAGGGTCACTGAAAACTTCTCTGATGGGTTATCAAACTCTAGAAGTCCTCAAAAGATTCTGCAACCTCATTTAATTGATTCACAATGCTGATTACAGTCAGAAATGACTATTGGTTCGTTGCATCTGGTCTCTAGCTGGCTTGGCTAGGCCCTGAACTGTTGCTGGAAAAAGTTAGCACTGATCGCCCTTGGAACTTTATTGAAGCTTCTCGGATTTCTAAAGTCCTCTACAGGCTCTGCAAACCATCTCATTAGTTTTAGAACATTTGAAATGTCCAAATTTACTAGTGGATTTCTAAATAAGGCCTCTAGCTCCCCTGGCTAGGCCTCAAACTGTTGCTGCCTCCTGGTGGCCCCTTAAAATTTGTTGAAGAAGAAACTTGATTAGAAGCTCTCTGATCGCTTTGAAACCTACTCCATTGAGTATGGAATGTTGGAGAGTCAAAATTGACTATTGACACTCCAAAATTGGGTGAATCTAGCTCCAGATAGATCCAAAACAAATTTTTCTCAGTGTCCCCTACGTCAGCTCCACCAAAATTGGAGCATTGGACTTAACTCCAATTAGATTTGGATTCCCGCCTAAATTTGGTCGCTCTGTCTAAAAAGTCACCAACAAAAACCGTTAGCATTTAATGGGCTATCGAGTCATGTGAATAGGACTTTTGAAACTGTTTGGGTTTAATAAACAATGGAGTGGATACCGGTGGCGGATGTGCTATCTCTTAGCATGTGACCATGTAAATGGCGGAGGCGGGTTTGTTGTGAAGATCGCCTATTAACTACTGCCGAGAACCTTGGCTTAAACCATGTGACCACTTCATGTCCGATGGTTGCATAAGTGTTGGTTATGACGTTTGGCCCTAGTTTACGGGCTAACAGTCCTATGGGGGGGTTGGCGCCTTGGGGCTGGCCTCCCAAACCCCAAAATGTGCATGCCATAAAGTTTAAATATAACCACGCTCCATTGTTGTAAGAACTACCATACAACCCAACGGTAAAGCGTGGGCGTATGCACGAGGAGGTCGGCTTCTCGATTCTTGGGAACTCAAATTTTTTTTACCACTTCATTCCTAGGCCACGTGGTGGCCTCTGGGCTTGCCACGTGGCAACCTGCAATTGGTCCAAAAACTCAAAAGTCAACCAATTGCCCAATGAGCCTATGCCACTTGTCGAACATCGATTAGCCCATACAAAATGTTTTAGGGAATATTCCTTTTTTTTTAAATTTCCCAAAATGCCAAGTCAAACTTGGTCAAAGTCCAGTTTTTGCAGTTTATTGGACTTTTCAAATTGCGAAAACTTCTTCATACGATGTTGGTTTTTCGAACTGTTTGCGGTGCTGAAATCAGGAAGACGAGAGCTATCCAGTCGCTTAGGTTTGGCACACTTCCGAACACTTTGAATTTTCAGCTATCATTCTGGTTCATGATCCAGTTTTGATCAGTATCAATTTCTATTCAAGCACAATTGTTGACGGATTTTATTTTAGATAACTGTGTTGTCACCATGTCTATGCCTATGTGACCATGGAATTTTTGGCCATGATCTAAATATCAATGAGGGAGATTACCTATATGTGTGCTAATGGTTTTGTAGAGAGTGTATGGATTCATAGGATTAAAAAAAAAAAAGATATTAGGTGAAATAGTTCTATTTCTGTTAATTTGTTGGTTCAAAGGAATATCTTTTAATAACAGAATGGTGGGTTGGTCTATTGATGAGTAAATTTATTTTTGATCTTCTTTATCTGTAAAAATCCCTCTGTAAAACTGTGTTGTTGAATATGAAATAAAAACACAACTATTTTTATTTGTATTGATTCTATTTTATATAATTAAAGTTATAAAATCTTTGTCGGTGGCATTGTCTTTGTCTAGGTATTTCCATATATTCCTTCTTCTCTAGCCCTCTATTTATTAAGGCCTTCAACATAAACATTCCCCACTATATTCCACTCCCCTTCAGTTCATCACTTGAAGATGCATAGTTCCGAAATGTATTCATGGTCACTTCTTTTTGGATGTCGCTTTTCATTTTAACTTCACTCTAATGAAATGGAACGATCTTGTTTGTTTTTTCTGTTTTGGAAAAAACTTACAATCTCCTCAACACAAAGAGATCAAGAGAGAAGAAGAAGAGGAAAGCCATTGTTACTCCTTGTTGTAAGGATATGTTGGACCCGCGATGACAAGAGCACATAATTGCATGTATCTACCTTGTATTGGGAAATTATTTCCTTAGCTCATGGAGTTTATTTATGTAATGCTTTTTCAATACAACTATTTGTCAAGAAAATTGTAAGAACTCATTAACATGCCTAACATAATCCATTACCTTGGCTCAATAATTGCAATCCACATGATAGTTTATAGCTTTCCCTGACATAATTGAGGAACAAACAATGAGCTCCAACATTAAGCTTTATTACATGTAATTCTTACATAATCATATTATCTTAATGTCCTCGCATGCAATAATATGTGTCAAAGCAAAGGTCAGGGTTAGGTCATGAAACTGATACAACCATCTAAGGTAGTATTAATAATGTATATGATTTTCTAGAGTTGATGATTTCTAGCGGGTTGGTATGTGTAGTTGTATTAATGGATATGTAGCCTTGGTATAAGCCTAAAGTATGCGTGTTGCAACAATAATATATGGTTTCGAAGTGTTCTGGAGACAGTAGCAACACCTAAATTTTTTGTGGTGCTCTCGTGTGTGGCATTCTTTTTTTGGCACTAGGGTTGTGGACTCCCATCAAAGAAGTGATTCTTGTACCCGCATTACAATTTTATGTTTAGTTGTAAGACTTTGAATCTTATATTAGATCTTCTTTCATCCTGTTTTAGAGGAGTGGCCCTCACACTCGCACTAGTTATTTCCACAAATATACTTAACTGTCTAGTTGAAATTTTTATGGTCACTTGTTGGACATTAAGAAACCTATATTATCTTGTCTTATCTTATCTCCACTCTTCAATTTATGTTCAATGTGTGTATTATTATAGTACCTGTAAATATATTATTGTAATAATTTATGACGGCCCCAACATTAAGAATTGGACCTTAACAAAACTTTTTACATTTAAAGTTACTAAGACCTTGACATATTATAAGCATAATGTTATATTCCTTGAAAACTGAGATACTGAAGAATCACTGGTATATTAAGACAAGTTGGTTTGATTTGGTTTCATTGTGGCTTATAAGTGTGACATGTTAACAAGAACATGATGTTATTTCAATATTTCAATCAACCAATAAATGTCATGAACACCAATATTTGTACAAGGGTGCAATGCTACCTAGGTTATGATAAGAAAGACATTTAGAAATTTATTTACTTGTTGCTATTTAGTATTTACAAATGAGATCTAATGGATGTGTATTTATACATCTACACTGATAAAATGTAGGTCCAAGTGTAAAGCACAAATTGACTTAGGCTGACACATATGTCATAATATAATGATCCACATGAACCATAACATAGCCACACTAAGGGATCTAGTAAACTTTACATTAAAAATAATTGTAGAAGATTTTGAAATTGAATATTGATATGATTTACATCCAATGCAACATCTATGTTCCCCATATTTATTTCTAGGTTCTGTTTTAGTGGTCACTGCCTCCCTATCAGATCCAATGGTTTGTGTGAGCAATGTAAAGAGTGACTTCAGGAAGAAAATTCATGATGGCTAAATGGAAAAAATATGGAACAACCATCTACAAGTAATACATATCTTCTTGTCATTCTCAACGAAAATTTATAAATGATATTGATTTCTTCTTATATGTTTCTTACTTGCTGTACATTGGTGTGCAAAGGGTTGGAGTCGCAAGAAATAACAGAGTTGTAAGTTTCATGACACAACTGATCAATCCCACGATTTTATGATGTCACTATTCTTTGGTTGGATTATTATATTAATCCAGGTGGATATTGGTGGCCACCCACCTATTCCCCTTGGGGCCCCACCATTGTTTCTTTCAGTTTTTCAGTTTCCTTAATTATTGCACAGTTTACTATTTTTAGCAGATTTTCAGGTCCTGAACTTCTAGAGCCGTTTTGAGGCCCTAAACGACGTTTTTGGGCATCAAACGTCCAACGAATATGAGTCCGTTTCAGACTCATTATTAGCGACTAGTGGTTTTAGTCCTCATCTACATATTTCTAACGATTTATCATGTGCATCAAACGGAGATAGTATGTCAAAGTTACAACCCTGGGAAATAGATGCACCAATTTACCCCAACGGGGCCCATATTCCGACGTTTCATCTCATAGGGTTAGGTTTTTGGATGTTTAGGGTTTTCCATTGTTTCTAAATAATATATTGGCATTCGAGCCTCATTGTAACAAGGAATTTAGAGGCCTATAGCAACCACATATCTTCTCAAAGATAAGCTACCAATGCCCGAGGTAGTTTATTTCCATTCTGTCTGTAAACAAATTTCAGTTCTTTGATATTAATGAAATGAAGTGTTATTTCCACTACATTTTTATATTTATGGTTATATGTGTATTCAGTTGCGTTCCTGCATACATCTGGATCAGTGGTATCAGAGCGGTCTGCTCCTTCTCGGTCATTATTTGCATGTCCCCAATGAGGTTGGGGTATAAGGAGTTAGGGCTCGATCTGGTTGACCCTTTGCGAGATCATCCTCGCAAAACTGAAAACCGTCCATGGGGGATGAGAAGAAAGATGAGGGAGCAGGAGATCATATCGAAATATTGATCTAGGAGGCCTTCAAAAAACAAAGGAATGTAATGATGGATAACTTTGCCAAGATCCTTCAATGACTTCCCACTAGCGGCGCATCTGCATCCAGCAACCACTCTGGAGGCACAACTCCTTTTAAGGTACAAGTAAACTTTGAAATTCCCATATTTAAGGGCCAAATAGATGCAAACACTGTAGATTGATGGTTGAATCTATTATAAGGATATTTATCAGTTCATGAATTTTCCGACCAGGAAAATATTATTTTTTCACTCCTCAAAGTTACCCCTCATGTCAAGGACTGGTGGGAAGCCTATTGTGAGAAAAAGGACGAGGGGGAACCCTGTTTTTTCTCAGCCGTACCCACTTGGAATTATTTCCGAGATGCCATCAAGAAACAATATTATCCTGTGGGGAGCTACGAGGACAAGTACATACAATGGACTATGCAGTGGTAGCAAAGGGATCAGGATGTGCATGAGCTAACGAATCTATTCCATACCTTGCGCACAAAGTTGGGTATCAAAGATTCAGAGAAACATTTGGTGCTGAAGCATCGCAGTTGTATGGACATATACATTTAGGAGGAAATGGAGTTCCTAGACATCTCCTCACTTGGTACGACATACCGGTATGTTGCCAAGATTGAGAAGAAATTCAAACAGAAGAAGTAAGACTTTGGATCTTCAAATCAAAATAAAGGGAAAGGTGCCCCCAAACTGCAAAACAAAGGACAAAGCCAAGGCATGGCAACCCAAGATAACCTATTGAAGCCACAAGCAAAGAAAAACCCCACGAAGCCGAAGAAGGACACAAGAAAGTGGTGTGAGTTCCATAAGAGCTCCACTCACAACACAAGTGAGTGTCGGGCCAAGTAGTCACTGATGGCCGAGATGAGGGTTTTTGAATCGGATGCATGCTCCGACTCTGAATCAGAACCCGACATGGGGAATGTCAAAGGGAATCAGATTATTGATGTAGAGCCCAACGCCACCGTTTCCACTGCAAAGATCCAGAAGGAGGAACTGGAAGATCCAAAGGAGGATAAGTGTCTCTTCCACTCTCATATGTGGGTAAAGGGTTCACCGCTATAGTTCATTGTCGATAGTTGGAGCCAAGAGAACCTCATTTCAGCAGAGGTCATGAAGCGTTTTGGCTTGCCGACCAAAACACACCCACAACCATACACCATCGGGTGGCTTCACCAAGGACAGGATCTCTGTGTCAACCAGTAGTGCTAGCTTCCCTACAACATCAAGCCCTTCACAGATGAGGTATTATGTGACATTGCTCCTCTTGATGTTTGTGATGTATTATTAGGCCAACCATACTTGTGGAAGCGACATACTATATATGAGTCCTGAACTTGCGTTGTTATTATTACTTTGGGCAATAAGTTTTACAGGATACCAAAGGTACCACCGCCTACAACTATCTCTTTGGTTACTACAAAAAAATGCAGTAAGATCATTTCCAAAACTGGGAAATTTTTTTTCTTGATGATCTGCCCCCAGGGCAAGAAGAATACTGTGGGCACAACCTCTAGATAGGGCTCCTCTGCTCGAAAATAAAAAATGGACAAGGTCATGGAGGAGTACGGGGACGTCTTCAGCTTACCCACAGGGGGGCCTCTGCACTATCAGGTCAAGCACCCTATCGATCTGACCCCAGATACACTGCTGCCCAATTGACTGATCTATCAGTGCTCTGTTCTAGAGAACGATGAAATCAAGAGGCAGATTCAGGAGCTACTGTAGAAAGGTCACATCTAGCCTAGTTCATCGCCCTGTGGGAGCCCGATCGTCGCTGGTGCAGAAGAAGGATGGGACTTGGAGACATTGTATTGACTATAGGGTGCTGAACAATATCACTATCCGGAATAGGTACCTGATTCCATAAATTGATGACCTTATGGATCAACTCAAAGTGGCGAAAAATTTCAGCAAGATCGACTTGAAGTCTGGGTATCACCAGGTTCCAATCGAACCCTTCGATGTGTGGAAGATCGCCTTCAAAGACATGGAGGGCCTTTTTGAATGGCTGGTCATGTCTTTCGGGTTGACGAATGCTCCCGCAATCTTCATGAGGCTGATGGATGACATCTTGCCGCCATTCACTAAATCATTTGTAGTAGTGTACTTGGATGACATCTCAATCTTCAGCTAGACTTGGGAAGAGCACCTCCACCACATCCGACAGGTCCTCCAAACGCTGCGGCAACACAAGTTGTGTGCCAATTTGGAGAAGTGCACTTTTGGCATGAACCAGGTTCAGTATCTGGGATACATTATTGATGAATAGGGGGTGCATGTGGATCCAACCAAGATCCAAGTAATTCGGGATTGGCCTGCCCCAACCACTCTAACAGAGCTTCGCAGCTTTCTGGGTCTTGCTAATTTCTACCACAGGTTCATGTTGGTATTCTCTCATATCACTTGGATCTTGAGTCAAGTCACCAAGGGAGGAGTGCGCGAAAGAAAAATTCTTTTGGTCAGGATCTCAACAGAAGGCGTTTGTAGAATTGAAACATCGCCTTTGCTCTGCCCCAGTGCTCACATTACCAGACTTGCAAGAACCATTTGAGATCGAAACAGATGCCTCTAACTATGCTATTGGGGAAGTTCTTACTCAACAGGGGAATCCAGTGGCATATCACAGTGAGACATTGTTCGAGAGAGTCTGCAAGTATCCCACTTATGACAAAGAAATTTATTCCATTGTGCATGCGTGTCGCCAATGGAAGCATTACATTTTGGGGAAGAAAACGGTTCATCCACACAGACCACCAACCCTTGCAGTTCATACAGACACAAGGGAAGTTGCATAACGATCGACATCAGAAGTGGTCGACATATCTGCAACAATTTCATTTGAAATTCAAGTATAAGAAGGGCAACACCAATCATGTTGTAGACTGCATATACAACCCAACTGATGCAAAGAAATATGTGTCCTGTCAATGATCCGGTATCTATCTTCCATATTAGTAAATACCACCGCGAAGAAACCTTTCGACCCTAAGTGTAGCTCTATTTCCCCCCTTGGTTTCAAGTGATGCTAGATCCAATCACACAATGCTTTTTCTGTGGGCTAGAGCCCGATGAATTTACAAATGACTACTAATGTCCTCACGCATTCTCTAAAGGCTTGAGTTTCAGGATCAATGATTAAAGCCGTTGGGATCATCGTCATTTTTGGATTACATGGTTTTGTGGTTCGTCTTGATTTTTGTTGTTTTTGTGGGTCCGTTGGCTTTCCTATTGGGCCCCTTTCTTCATTGATTTTTTGAGCTATTCTGCCTAACTCTGCTAACCCCTATTAGAAAAATTATATATGACATAGAAATGGAACACATAAATTATGCGGAAACACAAACATATAAAACATATAAAACAAGAGGGACACAAATATACGTGGTTCACCAAATTTGGGCTACGTCCACCTCGATAAGCCAATCCTTCATTTATATTATCCAACAAGATGAAGAGACACAACCTACAGAAGACCAGTTGTAATATCCTTTACTCTCTCTCACAATCCCCCTTTCTGTTTTTCTCTCATAATACACATACAATACACAACCGCAATACAATACCCTCATAGAAAACGAGGGATTTCCTTCTAGGGCAAAAAACCCTACATTAAACATAACTTCTACTGTCAGATCATCTCCCTAATGAACGGCTCAAATTGAATACAAAATTACAATATTTTACAAGACAATTTTACATTTATTTTTAGCTTCGGGGACGCTGCCCCCCGTCGTGACAAGTCCCCCCCCCCCCGTCGCACCCACCTGTGTGGAGGGGTGTACAGTCTTCCTGGGGTATACATCTGGCTGTGACAAAGACCTCTGGATCAGGATGAAAATCAAGCTCCACACCCAACAACCCCTGGGGTTATTTTGACATATCATTTGCATGCCCCTTTGCTCCAAAACCCAATCGGATCCCTTTACCTATGTCTGTGACCACATTTATGTAAGACAAAACCCCGCTCCCTCCTCCTATGGTGATCATTCAATACAAACCCTAGTTTTTGTTTCTATTAATCAACATCTTCATTAGATAAATATTTATTTCTTTTAGAAAAAAATATTTTAGTTTATCATTTTATTACATTGATTTTTATAATTAATACAACTTAAATTGTTTTAAAATTGATGTTTATTAATTTTATTTATGAATTTATAATTTTATTTATTATTATATTAATTTTTATATATCTATTTAATTTGAATTATTTAATTTCTTTATAGTAATTGCAATTGTGTAAAGTACGGGTTATAAGGTATGGATTAAAATTATTATTGTTTGAGTAAGAGTTTATTTTTAGAAGTGAATGATTGTTACATATATAAACAAGTTAACCATATAAAATCTAAGATTTATGGAAAAAGTGAAAGCTTGCATGTTAGCAAACACAATATAACTTACAAAAAGTCAAAGAAATTTGGAGAGAGTGAAAGTCTATTTCCTTAAAAATCATAAAATAACTTTGTGTGATAGTCTATTTCCTTATTTACACTATCGAAAGTTTTTAATGTAAATAAGGTTTTTAATACTATTGGTTAATAACATTGTTTATCAATATTATATGTCCAAAAATACAAGAACTCAATTATTATTAAAATATTGATTTATTAGATAACCTTATATATTTTTATTTTTATTTTTTATCGCGCGCGCGCTCACGGTCCTGCGCTCACCGCACTCACCCCAGCCCTCTGATCACGCACAGGCTGCGCTGGCCAGCTCCGGCGCGCCCTCCCCGATCACTTTGTTCTCTGGGTCCAGATCAACGGATGACCGCGGTCTCCACGATCCCCCTCGCCCTCCAGGAGGTCTCTGCATTTAGGGCAATGATTGCTAATGCTCCCAAACGCCACTCCATCTTGTCTCGGCGAAATTTGTGAAAAAAAATGGACTCAATCCCCACCGAGTGGCTCTTCCGGGAAGGCACACCGCAAATCGACGGCGAAAATACGGCGGAGTGAGGCCTCATAGGCTAGTTCACGGGCCTGCGGCCTCTCTGATCCGTTGAGGGCGGACTCGAAAAGGCCGGAAGCCTTTGATCCAAGGAGGAGTCAATAGCTACTTCGTAGGTAAGAGGGGTTTCTTTGTGTTTGTCTTTGAAAACCGGAAGACAAAGTTAATCTTCGAGAAACGGACCATATTTCATGGGCTGTGTGAGCCTTACCTAAACAAATGGTCCCACGGCCCGACCCCTCCCGGGATGTTCCCTCGGGCGTCTAGGTTTGGGTTAGACTCCCCTCTTGCCTCTCACGGTAGGAATCCAAAATCTCTCCAGAGACAATAGGAAATGCATTGGGAAAATACATAGATCGAGCGGCAAGAAAGGATCGGTACTCATGCGCATACGCGTAGAAGTAGATCTCGAAGAAGGATTACGGAAGCTATCAAGCTCACTTTATTCTTTGGGTGGACGCATGTCAAGAGCTGGACTATGAACAACTACCATTTAAATGTAGCGTGTCACGGGCACGGTCCTTTGCAAAGCAACGTAGAGAAGGAGGGTGAGGAGCAGGCGAGATAAACAAAATGGGGAACAATGGACCCTAGTCCGGAAAAACACTAGCTCAAAAAAGGCGCGACGAAAATATGGCGGAGGTCGACAAGCTCCAAAAGCAACCAAGAAGCGGAAGCACCACAAATGCACCGAGAAAAGAGCCCCGGGACATACAAGCCAACCTAAATCGGGAGAATGAGGAACAGCCGGCCCCTTCTCCTCAAATAAAAAAAGAGAGGAAACAACCAGTTGGAGGAAAATCGAGAAGCTCCCCCACTAATCCTTCCTACGTAGAAATAGCAAGGAAAAAACACTGGTTAGTTCTAGTTCTTCAGGATGAATTCTACGAGCGCCCTTCCAAAAAAGCGAGGAAGAAATCTCGTAAAGAGAAGAGGGAGAAGAAGAGGAAGAAAGACTCAGAATTCCGGAAGTCAATCCACAATGAAATGCTCTATTGGGCGGAAAATATCGAGACCAAGGCCTTCCGAGGAGGCCCCAACCCCCCTCTTTGTAAATAATAGATCGTCTCTTGGAGCTGAGAAGTGCGGGGAACCCCTCTAAAATTGAAGCCGATCGGGGACCCTGCGAAAGCGGACCCCTCGAGACATTCTTATGCTCCAAGAGACCAAAATAGAAGGCGAGCCCTTCTAGAGTTAAGCCAGAACAAAGTGGAACAAAAAAACGGGAAAAAGCGATCGGCTCAAGGGGAACCTGGGCGCGCACTTTGGATGGACGACCTCTTCCAGAGGCACTAAGGTCCCATGAAGCCCGTACTTGGATATGCAAGATTTGAAGCATAAGGCAAATGGCTTGTCCATCTCTCTCTTCAATCTCTATGTTTCGGTGACTTATTTTGAAAAACGAGAATCTTTGGGGGATACACTTAGCTTTCTTGAGCGAGACCAATCCCGACATCATTCTTGCCGGGGATCTAA
The DNA here is from genome assembly GCA_034641835.2 of Pinus albicaulis. Taxonomy (NCBI): domain Eukaryota; kingdom Viridiplantae; phylum Streptophyta; class Pinopsida; order Pinales; family Pinaceae; genus Pinus; species Pinus albicaulis. The sequence goes on from JAXQQM020081813.1 coordinate 168,825, forward strand.
AGCTTGTTGTTTACAATAAAAGAAAGAGAACAACTCCAGAGACCCTATGTTGGCCAAGGTGGAGGAGATCACGGCTCTGGGACCTTCTTGATTTCAGGCCATTAAACAGCATTTACACATGGTCAAATAATCGGGTTGGTTCGGAGCACATTTCTACTAGATTAGACCATTTCTTGGTACAAAGTTCCATTATGATGAACAAGAAAATATCCACCAAGAATTTTTAGCTCCTCGAGACCATAAACCTACGACTCCATTTGGAAGATGAAGAAGACTTGGGTCCGCTTCCTTTTTCGATTCAACCCACTCTCTCGGATCGAGAGAGATGGATTCTCGATCACAAAACCAGACGGCATGGGCCAAACCAATCTCGGGATCCTCCCATTCCGTATGGGAGCAAAAGCGAAAGCACAAAGCAAGCTTTGAAGGGCCAAGATAAAAACACCGGATATCAACCCCATCAATCGAGAGAATGGAGCGTAGGTCTTTGTCGAACAACGAAACGGATATGGAAAACGAGAGATATCACATCGGTTTGCTCGAGGAGGAAGTAAAAGCACGAAAGAAACGTATCAATATTTTCGTAAGGAGAAGAATACGGAGGCTTAAATCCCGAAGCCTTTGGTTGAAGGCCGGGGGCCGGAACACTCCCTTCTTCCACTAAGCTGATATAGAGCTAGGCTTTAATCGAAGAACTACATAGTAGAAATCAAAGTAGGCGAGGGTCAAGTATGTAAAGGATTCAATCAAGTTAAAGCCGGCTGCGAAAACCATTACGGGAACTTGTACGGAGAAGAAACTCAAAGCAATGATGAGGAGGCGGATGATTTTTCTCTCCGATTCCCTCCCTTATCTGAATCCCTGAACAACTCCTAACCTCTTGTAGACCCATTATGAGGAGGAAATCATAAAGTTATTTGGTCCATGGAATCGGATAGGCTGGTGGGATGGGTTCACAATTCACTTCTTCAAATCCTGTGGCACATTATCAAGGCGGAATCTGCTTAAGAATGACAAGAGGATTCATGCGAAAGCCAAGATTGGTGGAGGAACCAGATCCCACTTACGGCTTTAATTCCTAAGGACACCGATCGACTCCTTTGCTAGATTTAGACCCATCTGTTTGTCTGTGATACTTCGTATAAAATCCTGGCAAAACTTAAATAAAGTCGAGGATCAAACATGTTGGTAAAATGATCTCAAATTATCAAGGTGGCTTTGTGGAGGGTAGGCATATTGGACAACGTAGTCAAGTTGAGGAGACAATACACTCAAGTAGCCAACGAAAGGAGAAAGGTATTTTGATTAAACTAGATATGGCAAAACGCCTTTGATAGAGTTAATCATAATTTCCTATCTAAGGTCTGCTCTCCTTTGGTTTTCGATACATTTTGTCCATTTTAATAAAAGCACACGTGATAGTCCTTGGATTGCTCCGTTACCAGTTAATATGAGCCAGCAACTTCTTCCAAGCTCGAGAGAGGTATTAGGAAGGTTGCCCACTCTCCCCCTTCTGTATCACTAGTAGCTGATTCCCTCGGTCGTAGCTTCTTCTTTGAAAGAATAGCGAGTCATATTCGGACACGAACCTTCTAATGGAGCTGAACCATTGAACCATGCTCTCTTTGCGAACGATTCTCTCCCTGCCGGAGGGGCCTCATCGGAATAGCTGGGAAAACTGCGACTCGGTCCTCGGAAAGTCTTGCGAGTTTCGGGTGCCTTGGTTAACGAGTAAGAAGCGAGAAATATATAAATTTGGAACATAGACCGAATGAACTCACGCAATCTCTCATCTTCTTGGGTTTAAAGAATTCGAACCATTTGCAGGACGGAGTTTAAATATCTTGGTCTTCCCGCATGCAGGTTGCTCGAGATCGTTATGGAGTGACATAATCTCAAAAATTAAATCCAAAATTCTTGCGTGAGGCAAGTAGCTAACTAAGGGAGGTAAAGTAATCTTAATTAAGCGTAACGCGCACTCCCAATCTTCCGAATTGGCTTTCCTCCTTGCACGAAATGTGATGGAGCGGATCTCGAGTTGCTCGAGAGATTTTCTTTGGCGAGGAGGAAGGCACTTGAAGAAAAATGCATCGAGTTAGCGGGATGTGGTTAAATACTTGTCTGAAGGCGGCTTTTGCAATTAGAGATCCCACGCTTGTCCAATCTTGCTTTGGGAGGAAAAGATTTTGTGGAAAGAGCATTCAATGACCCTCTCATCCAATCGGTGTTACCTGGCTCAAAGTATGGTCCCAATAACGTGCTCTCCAACCTACGGACGACGAGTGCACCCAATAGCAGTGCAAAATTATGTTATGTGACAACTTTTTCAAAAAATTAATTTAGGATTCGAGACAACGCTTCGACGTACGCATTTATGGCTTGACGGTATAATGGGAAGTGTCCACTTGCTCGGATGGATTGACATTGCGGACCTCGGGGAATTGGGTGGACGCGCGGTGTAAGCAATTTGTATGACATCTCGACACAGGACCGGCGTGGGCCCAGGATGGATTTCCATAGGTACGTACGGCGGTTTCTCATCAGCAAGCAGCGCTGGTCAGTACATTGGATGATCTTTGCCTCGTTTACCGGATCGAAAAGATAGGCGGGGGTAGGGGCAGATGCGGAGTTTATACTGCTTGCGGTAGGGTATAATGCTTTACGGGTCATTAGGAATAGTAGTCAAACTAGAGGAGTTTTGGAAGAATGTGTGGGATTCGCTCTCAAGAAGTAAACTTCTTCTTACGGACCTTGGTCCATAACAAACGACTTACGGAGATAATGCGGAAAAAAGGAAAATAAACTGGGACTCACGGATGTGTGTTATGCGTAACAACTTGGCTCGACCCGGCACATCTTTTCATGGAGTGCGAGATTTGAAGAAGGTTTGGGTTCTCACTCTACGGGACTTGCGGTTAGCCCCCTTCTGCCGAACTCAGTCGCAGAGACCTCTTTGCCTCTTGGAGTCAATACTATCCCCATCGAATCCCTTCCAAATCTTTACGCTTCGATCTGGATAGCGCTCCCCAAATATGTATCTTTGACGATGCGGTTGGCCCTTGATGAGAGGATTTTTAAAGAGAAATTGCCCCTATATGCCTACGGGTTGCTGCAAAAGCTCGTCCTTCCTCACAGGAAGCGACGATTTCAGTATTTTAAAGAAGATCATTTGCTACGCACAGAAGAAAGCGGCTTGGTATGCTTGCGACCCATCTGTAAGTACCGCTGACCTTTACAAAGGTGACAATCTGAATAGCGCATAAGAGATGAGGATGATTTTTTTCAAAAATTGGTGGAGGTCCCAAAACATTTCCACTATCTTTTTCGACGGGGCGTCCAAAGGGGAACCACGGTCACTGCGTGGGGTGAGTTATTTACTCTCCCGGTGGGTCTTCCAAAGATTGGTTCTGTTGGGGGACTTGGAAAGAAATCCAACAATCACGCGGTGATCCTTGGGCTCCTAAAGCTTGTCTTATCGCAAGAGATAAGGGAATCAAAGTGCTCAGAGTCTTCGGTGATTGAAGGCGCGTGTAAAAAAATATATAAACACGGAGACTCCGTTGTGTGTGCGGCTTCGACAAAACTTTGGACGAGATTGAAGAGAGTCCTTCGAGACTTTGACAAGTGTAAGCTTCATCACATTTTGAGAACGTCAAACAACGAAAGCGGATGAGATGGCAAACAAAGAGCGACTCGCTCATGAAAGGGCAAATCATTGTAAACAATATAAACAACGTCAAATGCCTTGAAATTACTTTTTGACTTTTAGATGCAGTAGATAGATCTCTGCTTTGTAAAAGGGGAGCTGCCTCGGCAAAGACCCATAATCTTTCTAACATAATAAAATCATATCCGTTCACAGGTTATATTGATTTATTAATTGGATAAAGAATCTGACTATTTTTATGTAAAATCAGATCTCCCCACCTAACAGGTTGGACCACATCCTCTATATTAATTTATCATTACTATTACCAACAATGTAAAATATTTCCCAAATTAAATTCTATTATCTACTAAATAATATTAATAATTAAATTAAAACTCAAAAACTTTATTTTTTAACGATAGCTTTTTGGGTAATTTTTTTTTTCAAAAAATCAAATAGTTGGAATGTTTGAATTGCATTTTTGATGGTGGAGATGAATTCAGCACCATAAAAAACCTTTAGAGAAACCAAAATACTGAAGTTTAACAAATATAACCCAGATTTTCAAAAATCTTTGTCAGAATCTTTCATAATCTTACATGAATTTCTGAATTATTCTGTGAGTTTTTTTAAAACTACAGTCATGAATATAAACATACATCAATATAAAATAGACATACATACATATTTTTTTAATAAACATACCTATATGCAAAGATCAATATAGCTCATGCACAAAATACATTAAAAAGAAAATTGTGCAGCATGAGTGGCCGACCATATTTCCTTTGTTGTTCAAAAAAGAGTGAGTGGCCGACCATATTTCCTTTGTTCTTAAAAAAGAGTCACATGGAACACCGTTGCCAAATGATACATATACATGCATAAATATAACGTATAGCGGTAGATTACAAATTACACGATTTCTCATTATAGACCTACTAGTTTTGGTTTGCTAATCATGGAGAGTGGCTCTGACGCAGAAATGAATGCAAAAGTTGAGGAGATTATCAATATATTACTGCTCCCTTACGAAAAGTGTTTCGATTATTATAATAAAGAGTTTAATGAATACACTCAGAACATAGAAATAACTGCAAGAGTTCAAACAGAATTCAACGTGAAAGTTGAAGAAATAACTAAAAGTATACACGCCACCCGGGAAAAGTTAGAGAAATCTTGTTTTTTTAGGGATTTATGAGACAAATGCAAAGCCCAGAGATGGTGGAGCGAATAGAAAGGGTGATAGGCACAGACCCTCATCATTCACAATTACAACTGGTTCTCTACGGAGTTGGAAGGTTGAGTCCTATGAGGAAAACGCAGGACGTGGAGCCCATGCAGATGCAGTTCGCTTTTGCTCTTTTACTGAGAGAAATTTGCATGGATTAATAATGATATAGAGGTGTATGATCCAATTCTGTCGCCACTGGAGCGAAGAGTCATAAAAGAATTTAAGTGCACAGTTCCTTTTGTTAATGAGGGCGGGAGACGAACAGTGGACAGACCCACGCTATTTTTCATGCCTTACTGCACAGCTTATCTCTATGATAGTGTATTGGATGCGAACTGGACGCCTGACAATTTTAGTAAGATTAGTAAGATTATCATATTAGTAATTTTAGTAAGATTATCATGCGAACTGGACGCCTGACAATTTTAGTAAGATTTCGACGTTTACTGTCCAAGTTCTTTGCAATCCTGGGGCTGTAAAAAAGTTAAGGCCGTTAGGATCAGAGATCATGTAAGGCATGAAATTCCACTGCCCATAGTAACTGCTACAAATGCTTGTCCTAACGACTTCCCAGTAAGCTGGGTTTATGTTGTTGAAGCTGATTCAGAACGGTATAAACTGTTTTATACGACATTCGCCAATTTAAGTTGGCAGTTTTTTGAATGGGATGGTTCATTGGACGATCTCAGCCTTGATATCTTTTCAGAGGATTAGTTAAACAAACAATAGTATTCTTTTTCAAGTCATTAAGAAAGGAGTTGTCTATGAATTCAACATAATAGTTTGGACAATATTTTTTTTTTGAATTAGGTAATTTTTAACAATTAGGTAGTTGGAGTGTTTGGATTGCATTTTTTTATAGTGGAAATGGATTCAACACCATAAAAAACGCTTAGGGCTTCCAAAATACTGATGTTTAACGACTGCAAACCAAATTTTCAAAAACCTTTGCCGGAATTTTTCAGTCTTACATATATTTCTGGGTTATTATTGGTTGATTGAAATGGAGTTGTCTACCAACCCAACAGAATAGCCTAAAGACAATTTTTTGCTAGTGTAAAAAAAAATTCAAAAATTTAGGGAGCTGCAGTGTTTTACTTCACAAAATTATATTTCAAGGAATGCAAATTCTTTAGAGTTGACAATCATAATCATTTTAGTATTTCAGTTAAATAGGTTAGTTATTTTGAAATAGCAGAACATATGGGTTGATAAAAGCTAATACATATTTATTATCAAATTTAAAATATAAAAAAATAACTAAATTATAATTTTATTTTTATTATTAAACAATAATTAATTATGCATGTTGAGTTAATTTTAATTAAAAGTATTAAAAAAAATCAATAATCTCAAACTCATTATGATCACTGGATTTGTTCTCGATATTATTATTATTATTATTATTATTATCATCCAATTTTAAGGTCAAAGCTAAGGGAGACACGAAATTGGTGTATGAGACCACCTTGTTTGGGGACACCAAATTGGTGTATGAGACCCTTTTGTTTGGACAATTTGAGGCTTGATATCTTTTCAGAGGATTAGTTAAACGAACAATATTATTCTTTTTCAAGTCATCAAGAAAGGAGTTGTCTACCAATGCAACAGGAAGACAGTTTTTTGCTTGAATCTTGTAATTTTTTTTCTTCAAAACATCAGGTAGTTGGAGTGTTTGCATTGCATTTTTTATGGTGGAAATGGATTTAGCACCATCAAAAACTCTTAAGGCACCCAAAATACTGTAGTTTACCGACTATAAACTAGATTTTCAAAAAAAATTTCCAAAATTTTTCATAATCTTACCCGAATTTTTGAGTTATTCTCTAAGTTTTTTAGACTACTGCATCAAGAAATAACTAAGCCCAAACAATTAGTTTTACTTCACAAAATTATATTTCAAGAAATACAAATTCTTTAATCTCTAAACTTCAGAATTAGTCTGTATATTGGCAATCATGAGCATTTTAGTATTTAGTTAATTAGGTTTAGTTATTTTGGAATAGGTGAACATATGGGTTGATAAAAACTAATACATATTTATTATCAAATTTAAAATATAAAAAATATAATTAAATTATAACTTTATTTTTATTATTAAAAATAATTAATTATATTTGGAGATGTACGAGGAGATATATGATTCTATCAATAGTAAATGAAAAATGAATATCACTGAATTTGTTCTTGATACTACAAATAGTTCACTAAGTGCAAGTAGTAAATAAAATTTAATATTTCATCTCCATATGATATAATATCATTTGATATCAATTTTAAAAAGAGAAAATAATTAACAACAAAAACTTGTAAGTAAGATGTTTAAACCTTACATTTAAAAAAAAATATTCCAACACAATATTTAAATAAACTATATATATATATATATATATATATAGAAAATATTATATGAGAATATTTTAATATTGTATATAATAAAATATTCAATGTCTAAATATAAATAATTGAATGTTTGCTAAATTAAAAAATATAAATTGTTTGATAATAAGTACAACAAGAGAGATATGTTTAATTTATTCATTTTTCTATATACAATTAGTATTTGACATTTAAAAATGTTTATAATAATAACAAATTTCAATACAAGTTATCAATAAAATATCATAATATGTATACTTTAATATATTAATAACTAAAAATTCATTTTAATGCGGAAAATGTACTTCATATATAAAATATGCCAATGCACATCTTATGTAGAGTAAAAATATACTATTTAACACTACAAAATATACTATTTAAAAAGAAACAATTCACTATGTAAGTGAAACAATTCACTATAGGTACCACTGCTAGAACAGGGGAAACAACTCCTGTAAGCATTCATGATGTTTCTGTAGATTTTGGTCATAATTTTATGCATATATAATATACCTTTCAAAGTATCGAAGTAGAAAATATTTTGATTTCTGTTTTCCTCTTTTCCATCTTGGTTTGTACCGAGGTATCAATTTCTATTCAAGTGCAATTGTTGACGGATTTTCTTTTAAATAACTGTGTTGTCACTATGTCTATGCCTATGTGACCATGGAAGTTTTGGCCATGATCTCAATATCAGCGAGGGAGACTACCTATACGTGTGCTAATGGTTTTGTATGGAGTGTATGGATTCATTGGATTAAAAAAAAATAGATATTAAGTGAAATAGTTCTATTTCTGTTAATTTGTTGGTTCAAAGGGATATCTTTTAATAACATAATGGCGTGTTGGTCTATTGATGAGTAAATTTATTGCTGATCTTCTCTCTCTGTAAAACTCCCTCTGTAAAACCGTGTTGTTGAATATGAAATAAAAACACAACTATTTTATTTGTATCGAGTTTATTTTATATAATTAAAGTTAAAAAATCTTCGTCGTGACACTGTCTTTATCTAGGTATTTCCATACATTCCTATTTCTCTAGCCCTCTATTTATTAAGGCCTTCAACATAGAACTTCCCCACTATATTCCACTCCCCTTTAGTTCATCACTCAAGATGCACAGTTCTGAAATGTATTCATGGTCTCTTATTTTTGGATGTTACTATTCATTTTAACTTTACTCTAATGAAATGGAACGATTTTGTTTGTTTTTTTTCTGTTTTGGAAAAAACTTACAATCTCCTCAACACAAAGATATCAAGAGAAAAGAAGAGGAAAGCCATTGTTACTCCTTGTTGTAAAGATATTTTGGACCAACGATGACAATGGCACATAATTGCGTGTATCTACTTTGTATGGGGAAATTATTTCCTTAGCGCATGGCGTTTATTTATGTAATTCTTTTTCAATACAACTATTTGTCAAGAAAACCGTAAGAACTCATTAACACCCATAACATAATCCATTACCTCGGCTCAATAATTGCAATCCACATGATAGTTTAACTCATTAACACCCCTAACATAATCCATTACCTCGGCTCAATAATTTCAATCCACATGATAGTTTATAGCTTTCCGTGACATAATTGAGGAACAAACAATGAGCTCCAACATTAAGCTTTATTACATGTACTTCTTAAGTAATCATATTATCTTAATGTCCTCGCATGCACCAACATGTGACAAAGCAAAGGTCAGGGTTAGGTCATTAAACCAATACAACAATCTAAGGCACTATTAATAATGTATATGACTTTCTAGAGTTGATGATTTCTAGAGGGTTGGTATGTGTAGTTGTATTCATGGATATGCAGCCTTGGTCTAAGCCTCAAGTATGCTTGTTGCAACAGTAATATATGGTTTCAAAGTGTTATGGAGAGAATAGAAACACCTAAATTTGTTGTGGTTCTCTAGTGGATTTTCCTATGTGTGGCATTCTTTTTTTAGCACTAGGGTTGTGGACGCCCATCAAAGATGTGATTATTGTACCCGCATTACAATTGTATCTTTAGTTGTAAGACCTTGAATCTTATATTAGATCTTCTTTCATCCTGTTTTAGAGGAGTGGCCCTCGCATTCCCACTAGTTATTAACACAAATATACTTAACTGTCTAGTTGAAATTTTTATGGTCACTTGTTGGACATTAAGAAACTTATATTATCTTGTCTTATCTTATCTCCACTCTTCAATTTATGTTCAATGTGTGTACTCTTATAGTATCTGAAAATATATTATTGAAATAATTTATGACGGCCCCAACATTAATAATTGGACCTTAACAAAACTTTTTACATTTACAGTTACTAAGACCTTGACATATTACAAGAATAATGTTAAATTCCTTGAAAATTGAGATACTGAACAATCGCTGATATATTAAGACAAGTTGGTTTGATTTGGTTTCATTGTGGTTTATAAGTGCGACATGTTAACAAGAACATGATGTTATTTCAATATTTCAATCAACCAATAAATGTCATGAACACCAATATTTGTACAAGGGGTGCAATGCACCTAGGTTATGATAAGAGGAGCATACAAAGCTGTTAATGTTGCTATTTAGTATTTACAAATGAGATATAATGCATGTGTATTTATACATCTACACTGATAAAATGTGGGTCCAAGTGTAACGCACAAATTGACTTAGGCTGACACATAAGTCATAATATAATGATCCACATGAACCATAACATAGCCACACTAAGGGATCTAGTAAACTTTAAATTAAAAACAATTGTAGAAGATTTTGAAATTGAATATTGATATGATTTACATCCAATGAAAAATCTATGTTACCCATATTTATTTCTAGGTTATGTTTTAGCGGTCACTGCCTCCCTATCAGGTCCAATGGTTTGTGTGAGCAATGTAAAGAGTGACTTCAGGAAGAAAATTCATGATGGCTAAATGGAGAAAATATCGAACATCCATCTACAAGTAATACATATCTTCTTGCAATTCTCAATGAAAATTTATAAATGATATTGATTTCTTCTTATATGTTTCTTACTTATTGGAAATTGGTGTGGAGAGGGTTGGAATTGCAAGAAATAACAGAGTTGTAAGTTCCATGACACAATTGATCAATCCCACAATTTTATGATGTCACTATTCTTTGGTTGGATTATTATATTAATACAGGGGGATATTGGTGGCCACCTACCTATTCCACTTGGGGCCCCACCATTGTTTCTTTCAGTTTTTCAGTTTCTTTAATTATAGCACAATTTACTATTTTTAGCAGTTTTTCAGGTCCTGAACTTCCAGAGCCATTTTGAGGCCCTAAACGACGTTTTTTGGGCATCATACCTCCAACGAATATGAGTTCGTTTCAGACTCAATATTCGCGGTTAGAAATTTTAGTCCTCGTCTATATCTTTCTAACAACGTATCATGTCCGTCAAACAGAGATAGTATACCAAAGTTATGACCTTGAGAAATTGATGTACCAATTTACCCCAATGGGGCCCATATTTGGCGTTTCATCTCCTAGGGTTACGTTTTTGGATGTTTAGGGTTTTCCATTATTTCTCAATAATATATTGGCCTTCGAGCCTCATTGTAACAAGGAGTTCATAGGCCTATATCCATCACATATCTTCTCAAAGATAAGCTACCAACGACTTGTAAACAAATTTCAGTTCTTTGGTATTGATGAAATGAAGTGTTATTTCCGATGCATTTTTATATTTATGGTTATATGTGTATTTAATTGCATTCCTACATAAATCCGGATCAGTGGTATCAGAGCGGTATGCTCTTTCTCGATCCTTCTTTGCATGTCCCCAACGAGGTCGAGGTATAAGAATTTAGGGCTTGATCTAGTTGAACCTTTGCGAGATCAACCTCGCAAACCCGACAACCATCCTTGGGGAACGAAGAGAAAGATGAGGGAGCAAGATATCATATCAAAATATTGCTTGTGGAGGCCCTCGAAAAACAAAGGAATGCGATGATGGATAACTTTGCCCAGATCCTTCAAGGACTTCCCATTGGCGGTGCATCTGCATCCAGCAACCACTCTAGAGGCGCAAATCATTTTAAGGTACAAGTAAACTTTGACATTCCCATATTTGAGGGCCAAATAGATGCAAACATTGTAGATTGATGGTTTAATCTTTTAGAAGGATATTTATTAGTTCATGACTTTTCCGACCGGGAGAAGATTATTTTTGCACTCCTCAAAGCTACCCCCTATGTCAAGGACTGGTGGGAAGCCTACTGTGAGAAAAAGGACGAGGGGGAACCCTCTATGTTCTTGGTCATAACCACTTGGAATTCTTTCCGAGATGCCATCAAGGAACAATATTATCCCGTGGGGAGCTATGAGGACAAGTACATATAATGGATTACGCTTCGGTAGCAAAGGGATCAAGATGTACATGAGATGACGAATCTGTTCCATACCCTGCGCACAAATTTGGGTATCAAAGATTCAAAGAAACATTTGGTGCTGAAGTACCACATTTTTCTGCATAGATACATTCTGGAGGAAATGGATTTCCTAGACATCTCCTCGCTTGGTACGACATATCGGTATGCTACCAAGATTGAGAAGAAATTCAAATAGAAGAAGTGAGACTTTGGATCTGAGAATCAAAAGCCATGGAAAGGTGCCCCAAAACCAAATAACAAAGGAAAAAGTAGAGAAATGGCGGCCCAAGATAAGTTATCAAAGCCACAATCAAAGAAAAACCTCATGAAGCCGAAGAAGGACACGGGAAAGTGGTGTGAGTTCCATAAGAGCTCCACTCACAACACAATTGAGTGTCGGGCCAAGCAGTCACAGGTGGCCGAGATGAGTGTTTCTGAATCAGATGCATGCTCTAACTCTAAATCATAACCCGACAAGGGGAATGACAAAGGGAATCAGATTATTGATGCGGAGCCCAACGCCACTGTTGCCACTATGAAGATCCAGAAGGAGGAATTGGAAGATCCAGAGGAGGATGAATGTCTCTTCCACTCTCAGATGTGGGTAAAGGGTTCCCCACTACAATTCATTGTCGACAGTGGGAGCCAAAAGAACCTCATTTTAGCAAAGGTTGTGAAGCGTTTGGGCTTGCCGACCATAACACAACCAACTCTACACCATCGGGTGGCATCACCAAGAACGAGATCTCCGCGTCAACCAACAGTGCCAACTTCCCTACAACATCAAGCCCTTCACATATGAGGTATTATGTGACATTGCTCCTCTTCATGTTTGTGATGTATTATTAGGCCAACCATACTTGTGGAAGTGACATACTGTATATGAGTCCTGACCTCGCGTTGTTATTGTTACTTTGGGTAATAATTTGTACAGGATACCAAAGGTACCACCACCTGCAGCTATCTCTTTGGTTACTGCAAAACAATGCAGTAAGTTCATTTACAAAACTGGGAAATTTGTTTTCCTGATGATCCACCCTAGGGCAAGAAGAAGACTGTGGGAACGACCTCCGGACAGGGCTCCTCTGCACGACAATAACAAATGGACAAGGTCGTGGAGGAGTACGGGGACATCTTCACCTCACCCACAAGGGTGACTCTGCACTATCAGGTCAAGCACCCTATCGATCTAACCCAGATGCACTGCTTCCCAATGGACAGATCTATCGGTGCTATGTTCTAGAGAACGATGAAATCAAGAGGCAAATTCAGGAGTTGCTACAGAAAGGTCACATCTGGCCAAGTTCATCGTCTTGTGGGAGCCCAATCATGTTGGCGCAGAAGAAGGATGGGACTTAGAGACTTTGTATTGACTATCGGGCACTGAACAAGATCACTATCTGGAATAGGTACCCGATCCCACAAATTGATGACCTTCTGGATCAACTCAAAGTGGCGAAATATTTCAGCAAGATTGATTTGAAGTCCAGGTATCACCAGGTACCAATCGAACCCTCTGATGTGTGGAAGACTTCCTTCAAAGCCAAGGAGGGCCTTTTTGAATGGCTGGTCATGCCTTTCGGGTTGACGAATGCTCCCACAAATTTCATGAGGCTGATGGACGACATATTTCAGCCATTCAACAACTCATTTTTAGTAGTGTACTTGGATTCCATCCCAATCTTCAGCCAGACTTTGAAAGAGCACCGCCACCACATCCAACAGGTCCTCCAAATGCTACGGCAACACAAGTTGTGTGCTAATTTAAAGAAGTGCACTTTTGGCATGACCCAAGTTTACTATCTGGGATACATTATTGATGAACAAGGGGTGCATGTGGATCCAACCAAGATCCAAGTAATTCGGGATTGGCCAACCCCAACCACTCTAACAAAGTTTCACACCTTTCTGGGCCTCGCTAATTTCTACCGCAGGTTTGTGTTGGGATTATCTCATATCACTTGGCCCTTGAGTCAATTAACAAAGGGAGGAGCGCGCAAAATCAAAATTCTTTTGGTCAAAATCTCAACAGAAGGCATTCGTAGAATTGAAACATCGCCTTTGCTCTGCCCCAGTGCCCACATTACTAGACTTGCAACAACCATTTGAGATCAAGGTAGATGGATCTGACTATGCTATTAGGGTAGTTCTTACTCAAGAGGGGAATCCAGTGGCATATCATAGTGAGACACTGTCCGACACAGTCCGCAAGTATCCCACTTATGACAAAGAAATGTATTCCATTGTGCATGTGTCACGCCAATGGAAGCATTACATTTTGGGGAAGGAAACGGTCATCCACATAGACCACCGACCCCTGCAGTTCATATAGACACAAGGGAATTTTCAAAATGATTGCCATTAGAAGTGGTCCACATATCTGCAACAATTTCATTTGAACATAAAATATAAGAAGGGCAACACCAATAATGTTGCAAACTGCATATAAAACCCAACTGATGCAAAGAAATATGTGTCTTGTCAAAGATCCGGTATCTTTCTTCCATATTAGTAAATAACACCGTGAAGAAACCTTTCGACCCTAAGTATAGGTCTATTTCCCCCCTTGGTTTCAAGTGATGCTAGATCCAATCACACAACACTTTTTCTGTGGGCTAGAGCCCCATGAATTTACAGATGACTGCTAATATCCTCACGCGTTCTATAAAAGCTTGAGTTTCAAGATCAATGATTAAAGTCGTTGGGATCATCGTCATTTTTGGATTACATGGTCTTGTGATTTGTCTTGATTTTTGTTTTTTTTGTGGGTTTGCTGGCTTTCCTATTGGGTCCCTTTCTTCATTAAATTTATAAGCTATTCTGCTTGCCTCTGTTGACCCCTATTAGAAAAATTATATATCACATAGAAATGGAACACATAAATTATGTGAAAACACAAACACAGGAAACATATGAAACAAGAGAGACACAGATATACGTGGTTCACCCAATTTGGGCTACGTCCACCCTGAACAACCAGTCCTTCCTTTATATTATCCAACAATATGAAGAGACACAACCTACAGAAGATCAGCTGTAATATCCTCTACTCTCTCTCACATTCCCCCTTTCCGTTTCTCGCTCATAATACACATACAATACACAGCTGCAATACAATACCCTCATAAAAAATGAGGGGTTGCCTTCTAGGGAAAAAAACCATACATTAAACATAACTTATATCGTCAAATCATCCGCCTAATGAACGGTCCAAATTGACTATGAAATTACAATATTTTACAAAACAAATTTACATCTATTTTTAGCTTCGGGGACACTGCCCCCTGCCGTGACAAGTCCCCCTTCCCCACCCCCTCGTACCCCCTCGCGTGGAGGGGTCTACAGTCTTCCTGGGGTATACATCCGCATGTGAAAAAGACCTTTGAAACATGATGAAAATCAAGCTCCACACCCAATAACCCCTGGGTTTATTCTGACATATCATTTGCGTGCCCCTTTGCTCCAAAACCCAACCAAATCCCTTCACCTATGTCTGTGACCACATTTCTCCCTCCTCCTATGGTGTTCATTCAATACAAACCCTAGTTTTTGTTTCTTGTTTCTCGAGGAACACATTGATATATTAATCAACATCTTCATTAGATAAAGATTTATTTATTTTGTAAAAAAATATTTTACTTATTTTACTAAATATTTTAGTTTATTGTTTTATTACATTGATTTTTATAATTAATGCAACTTAACTTGTTTTAAAATTGATGTTTATTAATTGTATTTATTAGTTGTAATTTTGTTTTATTATTATTATATTAATTTTTTAATTAATCTATTAATTTTTATGTATCTATTTAATTTGAATTATTTAACTTTTTTATAGTAATTGTGATTGCGTAAAGTCTTGGTTATGGAGTATGGATCAAAATTATTATTATTTGAGTAAGAGTTTATTTTTTTAAAAGTGAAGGATTGTTGCACATATCTAAACAAGTTAACCATATAAAATTTAAGATTTATGGAAAAATTGAAAGCTTGCATATTTAGCGACCACAATATAACTTACAAAATTTAAAGAAATTTCGCGAGAGTGTAAAAATCATAAAATAACTTAGTGTGATAGTCTATTTCCTTATTTATACCATCAAAAGTTTTAATGTGTAAATAAGGTTTTTTTCAATACTATTGGTCAGTAGCATTTCTTATCAAGATTATATGTCCAAAAATACAAGAACTCAATTATTATTAAGATATTTAATTATTAATAGGAGAAAGATACCAAAAAAAAAATGACTATTTTTACATGTAAAAATCAAATCTACCCACCTAACAATTGGACCACATTCTCTAAATTAATTTATCATTACTATTACCAACAATCTAAAATATTTCCCAAATTAAATTCTACTATCTATTTAATAATATTAATAATTAAATTAAAACTCAAAAACTTACCAACAATTTTTTGTTTAATTTTTTTTTTTCTCCAAAAAATCAAATAGTTGGAATGTTTGAATTGCATTTTTGATGGTGAAATATATTCAGCACCATCAAAAACCCTTACAGCAACCAAAACACAGAAATTTAACAACTCTAACCCAGATTTTCAAAAATCTTTGCCAAAATTTTTCATAACCTTATCTGAATTTCTGAGTTATTCTGTGAGTCTTTTTAAACTACGACCATGAATATAAACATACATCAATATAAAACCGACATACATACATATTTTTTTAATAGACTTGCATACTGTAGAAATTTGCTGAATAATGATTAATTATCCACCGAGACTATCCTGATCACATACAATTCGAATTTATATGCAACACATAATCTCTTCCACTCAGATCATCACACATGCGGAAATAAAACAAGCGATAGCACATCAAATCATCATACACATTAACACGGTATGTATGGGGAAAGCTTATAGCTGAAAACCCCGCAGCTATTGTGTATATTATAATGGAGAAATCAAGTAACCAACTCAGTACAATACTCCTCACAAGTACTCAGTACTTTCTCATACAGTTACCCACAATCTAGCTCAGTTTTGAACAGATTATTGGTTCAAAACTCACCGCTAATTGCCTTGCCTCTATTGCGTGTTTCAATGCTATGGGATGGCCTCTTTATATAGATAAACCACCAGCCTGAACTGCGCAATCCTCATGGGCTTACTCCACCTATCTGTGTGTTGCAAATAGCAACAGTATAGTCACAACTAATAGCTAACTCCACCCTTTCATCTACCTCTTTCATTGGTCTCCACTGAACTGATCATGCACTGTAGTGAACTGATGTGTTCTTGAGTTGAATAATGAGTTACTAATTAATGAATTAAATAATATTTAATTCACTCCACTTATAACTAATTGATTAGCTAGTTAAACTAATCTCAACTAGTTCAACTAAAATAAACAGAACACAACTCCACTAGTTGTCCCATTAACTCCTCCAAACTTCTGCAACTGAAGTCCAACTGAAGTCAACCATGCATGATGCCATCAAACCCTTGGGAACCACGTGATTCCTCTGTCAGATGCATGAGCCACTTCTGTAGCTCGAATTGAAGTGCTCCAAGAGAGTAAACTGCTGTTTATAGTCTAAATATTATTAAGGGTAAATAATATTTGACTTCCCTGTTTTAAGGAGAGGTAGTCTAAAAATAGACTTCGACCTCTTTGACCTCAAAATTAGAGTCTCATCTATTTTTACCAACATGACACATACTTTAAGAATCTCAAACTGGAATCCCTGAACCATGCTCCATATGTCTAAAAATAGACATAGTCTAAAAATAGATTTTGCGCCGGAATTTGCCTGCGGGCCCACTTAGTGAAGGCGACTTCATTTCACTAAGCTCCATCATCTTGCTGCATTTTCAACACTCCCTCTTAGCAAGATATGGATTATATGCAACCCCTATCCTGCCTCTGTGGAATTCGAACTTGCTCCTGGTGAGCGCCTTCGTCAGGATGTCGGCATCCTGATCCTCCGTGGGAACATATGAAAGCATCATGATTCTCCGCCGAACACAATCTCTGATATGATGGTACCTGATGTCGATGTGTTTGGACCTATCATGAAATACTGGATTAGCCGAGAGTTTAATGCAACTCTGGTTATCACAGTAGATCACCGTAGGCTCCAAATGCAACCTGAACAATCCTGCGAGGATCTTCCTCATCCAAATAGCCTCGCATGCAGCCAAGCTAGTCGCTTTCATACTCACCAATCAGTGCCACGGATTCGCCTCGCCGTATCAGGAAACCGTCGTCGACCCAACAAGCCGAAACTCTCCGTATGTGCTCCCCTCGTCCGCACCCCCGCCCCACCGCACGCAGCTTAAAGCCAAGCCCATCCTCCTGTCTGTACCATAGACCATATCCCGATGTGCCTCTTATATAGCGCAATACATGCTTGCCTGCCTTCCAAAAGAGCTTGGTAGGCTTAACCATAGCTTGCGAAAGCTGGTTAACTGCATAGCATATATCGGGTCGTGTATTGACCAGATACATAAGCGACCCCACCAACTGTCGATAGACAGTGGCATCCACTACCTCCGCTTAAGTAGCATCCTCCTTCCTCCAACCACCAGGAAGAGGAGTGTCAACAGGCTTGCAGCCTTGCATGTTGAACCTCTCCAGAATCTCCCGGGCATACTTGCCCTGAGAAACAAACAGTCCTCCGCTGCGCTGCCAGCTGAACACAATCTATGATATGATGGTACCTGATGTCGATGTGTTTGGACCTATCATGAAATACTGGATTAGCCGAGAGTTTAATGCAACTCTGGTTATCACAGTAGATCACTGTAGGCTCCAAATGCAACCCGAACAATCCAATGAGGATCTTCCTCATCCAAATAGCCTCGCATGTAGCCAAGCTAGCTGCCATGTACTCGGCCTCTGCTGAACTGAGTGCCACAGATCTCTGCTTCCTGCTGTACCAGGAAACTGCTGTCGACCCAATGCTGAAAACTCCTCCAGATGTGCTCTTTCGGTCCGTTGGACTCCCTGCCCAATCTGCATCAGTGAAGCCAGAAAGCTTCGCTCCATCCTCCTGTCTGTACCATAGACCATATCCCGATGTGCCTCTAATATAGCGCAATACATGCTTGCCTGCCTTCCAAAAGAGCTTGGTAGGCTTAACCATAGCTTGCGAAAGCTGGTTAAATACATAGCATATATCGGGTCGTGTATTGACCAGATACATAAGCGACCCCACCAACTGTCGATAGACAGTGGCATCCACTACCTCCGCTGAAGTAGCATCCTCCTTCCTCCAACCACCAGGAAGAGGAGTGTCAACAGGCTTGCGGCCTTGCATGTTGAAC
>JAXQQM020076411.1:0-13318 GCA_034641835.2 Pinus albicaulis
GATGTTCGTTCTTGACGCAACAACGCTGAAATTCAACCCTGATGAGAGATGGTTAGTCGTCGTGGCTCTGTCAAACTCTTCCATGCTCCACGTGGTCTATTTCTTTTTATTAAATATCAAATTCATAGAATTTGATAAATAATACTATCCGCAATTTCTTAACTTTATATTATATCCCCGGCATATATCTATTATTTCTGTGTTTTATAACCGATGTTTAGACCTTCACACTCAATATAAATCAGCGCGCTGTTTGAATAAATAACTCTTATATAAGCCTTGGGTCTGGGCCCCGCCTCTACGTTCAATCGCCCAATCAATGCGCTCGTCGTACCTCGGTTAAATCCCGCGCATCTCCGTCAGACGACCACCGTTCGATGACTCTGCGCTAGATCAACGGCTCTCGTCGATATCGCTCGTCCTCCAGCACCAGATTTTAACGCGCGATGAGAATACGTGAAGGTGGTTTTGTACTCCCATCCGGTGCCACGTGTCGAAAGTTCTGTGGAATCGCTCCAATTCAGAAAATACCACCTTTTCACCAAAAGTGGTGCGATATGGGAAAACCACTTTTCAAAACCACTCACGGTTTTTTCTCTACAGTGATTAAATATGGTTCACGCCGGTTGCATGATCCTTCTCATTCTCTAACTCACGCCTAAACCGCGGTTATGGGTCGAAGCAACAACTCTATTGCTTTACAAAGAGGGAAACCTTCCAAATAAACAGTGTTCGCGACCACAATTTCTCTGCACAGACCTCACCTATGGTTGCATGGATTTAACAGGGTTATTCGAATAAATTTAAGAGAATTAAGGGACCGAGGGATACTGAACCTATACGGTAGGTTAGTTCAACAAATATATATATATATACAGAGTCCAATCACTTCACAATTAAACCAATTTCTTCACACATATAAATACAGGTAGTTTGGAAATCAACAGGACTTGAATGTTATTCAACCGGAAGCAATTGCTCAATATACAGAGCTTAATGCAGAAATCTCTCCTTCTTTTGCTCTCTACCCTTTTTTTCCCTCTCTACACATCCGAGGGAATACAACTTATACAATCAACATATGTCCTTTCGGTTCCTCTGTGAGGACCGTTATGGTAACTCAAGAGCCTAATTACAATTATTCGAAAAATAAAAACATGACAGATGGACTAACTATTCGACTTCTACAACTCTAACTGATCTAATAATACAATCATCTAAGGTAATGACACCTAGCTGTAACAATTCAAATGTTTTCAAACCCTCCTAGCCACAACATGTGGACAAAACTCCTACATTGTTGGCTAGTGTCTAATGCCCCTGCATCAGACTCCTGAGGGCAATCTTCTTCATGGGCTCCTATCCATGAGCTCCTCCACTGATCTGCCTATCTTCTGCAACATTCCTTCAGTCATCCAAGTGGCATCTCCCTCTGGCTTATCCTTCCATTTGATCAAGTACTGAAAGTACTCTTGTCCTCTGGTTCTTTTGAATGGTATTTTATCCAATATCTTCTCGGGTTGCAATGGCTGTGCTGGGGGTAACTTCTCTCTCCAATCAATCTGTTCCTTGTCTACTGCTCTTTCTTCTGCACCATCATCCTCATACTTGTACAAATCTGCAACATTAAAAATGGGAGATATTCCAACATCAGGAGGTAATTCAATCTCATAAGCATTTGCAGAAAACTTCCTAAGGATCTTGCATGGCCCAATATTTTTGAACTTCAATTTATTGTACTGCTTCTTTAGGAATCTCTCCTTCCTCAAGTGTGCCAAAACCTAATCTCCTACTTCAAAATGAACTTATTTTCTGCTCAAGTCTGCCCTGTTTTTGTATCTGATGTTGCTGCCTTGTAGTTTCTGTTTCACTTGTTCATGTATGGCCTGGATCTCTGAAACAAATTCCTCACCATCAGCACTCCTTAGCTCTGCCTTTCCCAGATTTCTTAACTCTGATATTCCTCTGGGGTGCATTCCATAAACAATATGAAATGGACTCTGCCCTGTGCTTCTGTTTGGTGAGTCATTATATGCATATTCTGCCTGGGGAAAAATATGATCCCACTGTTTGGGATGTTCTCCTGCAAGACTTCTCAATAAATTTCCCAGAATCCTATTCACTACCTCAGTTTTTCCATCAGTCTGAGGATGATAAGCTGAGCTGAAACTTAGTTTAGTTCCAAGTTTTTTCCACAGTGTCCTCCAAAAGTGCCCCACAAATCTGGTATCTCTGTCTGAAACAATACTCTTGGGTAACCCATGCAATCTAACAACTTCTTTGAAGAACAGGTTAGCAACATGGGTGGCATCACTAGTTTTATAACATGGAATAAAATGTGCCATTTTGGAGAATCTATCTACCACAACAAAGACTGCATCATTCCCTCTCTGAGTCTTGGGCAATCCTAGAACAAAATCCATACTCACCATGTCCCAAGGTCTGTCTGGAATAGGTAAGGGAGTGTAAAATCCTGCATTCTGGCTCCTTCCTTTGGCATATTGACAGATTTTGCAGTTCTTCACAAACTTGTCCACTTCTGCTCTCATCTTGGGCCAAAAATAAAAGTGACTCAGCTGCTCATAAGTCTTATCAGTACCAAAGTGTCCAGCAAGTCCACCACTATGCTTCTCTTTGATCAAATTTTCTCTCATGGAAAATTTTGGTACACACAGTTGGCTTCTTCTGAATAGTAAGTCCTCCTGCAGGAAATAATCCATCCAATGGCTTCTATCTATTAAAACGGGGTTACTACATGCCTCAAATGCTTCTTTAAAATCTGGATCTGTCTTATACAATCCTTTCAGAAAATCAAACCCTACAACTTCAAAATTTGTTTCTTGAACAAGCATGTGCCTCCTACTCAAAGCATCAGCTACTTTATTGGCTTGGCCACTTATATGTTTCAAAAAAAAAAAAAAACTTTGGAGATACTCAACCCATTTAGCATGCTTATGTTTCAAATTGGGCTGCTGTACAATATACTGCAAAGCATGATTGTTAGAATATAATAAAAACTCCCTGGACATCAAATAATGTCTCCACTTCTTCAGTGCTTGAACAATTGCATAGAATTCCTTCTCATAAGAGGAATACTTTCTCCTGGTGTCATTCAGCTTCTCACTGAAATATGCTACAGGCCTATCATCCTAACTCAACACAGCTCCAATGGCCTCGCCACTGGCATCACACCTCACTTGAAATGGTTTAGTAAAATTAGGCAGAATCAAAACAGGCTTCTCTGTTATCTTTTGCTTCAACAATTTAAAGTTTCTTTCTGCTTCAGAAGTCCACTTAAATGGCTGTTTTCTCTTCTTTATTGTCTCAATTATGGGTGCATTAATCTTACTGAAGTTTCTTATAAACTTTCTGTAAAAACTAGCAAGTCCATGGAAACTTCTTACCTCAAAAACGTTCCTGGGTGAAGACCATTCCATAATTGCCTTAACCTTTTCTGGGTCCATCTTCAATCCTTCTACAGAAACAACAAAACCCAAATACACCAAATATTCCTTCATGAATGAGCATTTCTTCAGATTTATCAGCAGTTTCTCCTGGTGCAGCTTCTTCAAAACATGATTAAGATGCCTCAAATGTTCTTCTCTAGTTCTGCTGAAAACTAATATGTCATCCAGATACACTATCACAAATTTACCAATGAATTCTTTCAATAATTCATTCATAAGTCTCATAAAAGTGCTAGGTGCATTTGACAACCCAAAAGGCATTACCATCCATTCATATAATCCTTCATTTGTTTTAAAGGCAGTTTTCCACTCATCACCTTCTCTTATTCTAATCTGATGGTATCCACTCTTCAAATCTATCTTTGAGAAATATTTAGCACCACTCAAACAGTCCATTAAATCCTCAACTCTGGGAAAAGGGAATCTGTACCTGATTGTGATATTATTAATTTCTCTGGAATCAGTACACATCCTCCTGCCTCCATCTTTCTTTGGGCTCAACACTGTTGGTACTGCACATGGACTCAGACTTTCTCTAATCAGCCCCTTGTCCACCAGCTCCTGTACTTGTCTCCTGATTTCCTCATTTTCCTTGGGAGTCATTCTGTAGGCTACCTTATTTGGCAGATTTGAACCAGGGATAAAATCTATCTGATGGCTGATTTTTCTCACAGGTGGTAGCTCACCAGGTAAATCATCCACAACAATGTCACAGTAATTTTCTAACATCTCTTGTATCTCTACTGGTAAATCAGAAATATTTGTAGAAGTAAGAACTACTTTAGGCTTGCAAACTAAAGCAAAACTTACCTCTTCTTCTTCTATCTGCTGCAGATATTCCTTCCCGCTCAGCAACAAGGTCGTTGGATCAATCACTCTACTGGATGGCTCTCCTTCTTCCATGGGAATCAACGTATGATGTACCCCATCTTTGAGAAACTTGTAAGTGTTCTTCTTGCCATCATGCACTGCTGCTCCGTCAAACTGCCAAGGTATACCCAGCAGTATATGACACACGTCCATGGGCATTACATCACACAGGACCTTATCTTTATATTTTCCCATTTGCAGCTCTATCTCACACTGTTCTTTCACAACTAGCTGATGTCCTTTATGCAGCCAGGACACCCTGTAGGGAGTAGGATGCTCCCTTGTCTTCAACTTCAATTTTTCTATTACCTCAGTGGAAACCAGATTGTCTGTACTGCCACTATCAATGACTAGCTTGCAACATTTCCCTTGGACTTTGCATATGCTCCTAAACAAAGTCTTCCTTTGTGCAGGCTCAGTGACCTCTTTGGCTTGCTTCAACAGGACCTTATTCACCACCAAGGATTCTCCCCTCTCTGGAAGAATTTCTTCTTCAATTTCTGCCTCTTCCCTAGCCTGGGCAACAACAGCATTCCTTGGACCAGCACCCACATTCTCTAGACATTCATAGTGCTTGTGTCCCACTTGCTGACATTTATAACACCTCAATTCTCTACCCCTGTCCCTGTCTCTACCTCCTCTTCCTTTTCCTCTGTAAGAACCCCTTCTGCCCCTTACATCCTCCTCTGTAGATGAATTTTGAGGTGAGCTACTGTTAGCTCCATCCCTGGGTGTAGCAGGCTTTCCTTTACCACCCTGACTTCCCTTTCCCCGGAAAGTACCTCTCTTCTTGGCATAATGTTTCCTCAGGAGTTTCTCCTCTGCTTTCAAGGCCAACTGATAGGCCTCTTCCACTGTCTTAGGAGACAGGAGACCGATCTCATCTTGGATCTCCAGCTTGAGACCATTCACATATCTGGCAGTCTTCTCATGTGTGTCTTGGAATTTCCCAGCCCTTATGCTTACTCTGTAGAATTCCTCTGTGTATTCTTTTACTGTCAGCAACCTCTGTCTCAGGTTATGCATTTGTTTATACAATGTCAGCTGGTAATCACTAGGCAAGAATTTACCTTTCAATTTAGCCATAATTCTGGTCCAACTTTTAATAGGTTGCTTGCCAACTCCCCTTCTTTCTGCCTGCACTCCATCCCACCAAAGTGCAGCATGTCCTTTCAGCTTTGTTACTGCAAACTTGACCTTCTTATCTTCACTTATTTCTTCATAATCGAAGCACTTGTTCATTTCATTTATCCAGTCTACTAGTTCTTCTGGATTCAGTCCCCCTGCATAGCTTGACACTTCAATTATGGGCTTAACTACAGACCCCAGAACAGTTCTAAGGAGCCTCATGTCAGGAGGAATCTCAACATTTTCTTCTTCTTCGTCTATTTCAGGTTCATTGATGTCTTCAGGATCCGCGGGCTGTCTTCGCTCCATGGCATCCATTCTGGCCTCGACCCTCTGCAACATCCCCAACACCTCAGCGTTGGCAACAGGTCTTCTTCTTCCAGCACCTCTACCAACTCGGATTGCCATGTCAGCAGAACAACTTCAGACAACGACTCTGATACCACAAATGACACAACAACGCTGAAATTCAACCCTGATGAGAGATGGTCAGTCGTCGTGGCTCTGTCAAACTCTTCCTTGCTCCACGTGGTCTATTTATTTTTATTAATTATCAAATTCATAGAATTTGATAAATAATACTATCCGCAATTTCTTAACTTTATATTATATCCCTGGCATATATCTATTATTTCTGTGCTTTATAACCGATGTTTAGACCTTCACACTCAATATAAATCAACACGCTGTTTGAATAAATAACTCTTATATAAGAGTTGGGTCTGGGCCCCGCGTCTACGTTCAATCGCCCAATCAACGCGCTTGTCGTACCTCGTTTAAATCCTGCGCATCTCCGTCAGACAACCACCGTCCGATGACTCTGTGCCAGATCGACGGCTCTCGTCGATATCACTCATTCTCCAGCACCAGATTTTAACGTGCGATGAGAATATGGGAAGGCGGTTTTGTACTCCCATCCGGTGCCATGTGTCGAAATTTTTGTGGAATCGCTCCAATTCAGAAAATACCGCCTTTTCACCAAAAGTGGTGCGATATGGGCAAACCACTTTTCAAAACCACTCGTGGTTTTTTCTCTACAGTGATTAACTATGGTTCACGCCGGTTGCACGATCCTCCTCATTCTCTAACTCACGCCTAAACCGCGGTTACGGGTCGAAGAAACAACTCTATTTCTTTACAAAGAGGGAAAGCTTCCAAATAAACAGTGTTCGCGACCACAATTTCTCTGCACAGACTTCGCCTGTGGTTGCATGGATTTAACAGGGTTATTCGAATAAATTTAAGAGAATTAAGGGACCGAGGGATACTGAACCTATACCCCTATGACATCAATATATATATATATATATATATATATATATATATATATATATATATATATATATATATATATATACAGAGTCCAATCACTTCACAGTTAAACCAATTTCTTCACACATATAAATACAGGCAGTTTGGAAATCAACAGGACTTGAATGTTATTCAACCGGAAGAAATTGCTCAATATACAGAGCTTAATGCAGAAATCTCTCCTTCTCTTGCTCTCTACCCTTTTTCTCCCTCTCTACACATCCGAGGGAATACAATTTATACAATCAACATATGTCCTTTCGGTTCCTCTGTGAGGACCGTTATGGTAACTCAAGAGCCTAATTACAATTATTCGAAAACTAAAAACATGACAGATGGACTAACTATTCGACTTCTACAACTCTAACTGATCTAGTAATACAATCAGCTAAGGTATTGACACCTAGCTGTAACAATTCAAATGTTTTCAAACCCTCCTAGCCACAACATGTGGACAAAAATCCTACATTGCTGGCTAGTGTCTAATGCCCCTGCATCAGTTCTACTCCATTTATCAACTCAATAGAGAAATCCATCTCTTTGTGAGGAGGTAATCTAGGAACCTCCAATGGAAAATCATCTACAGACTACTGCAAAATAGGATACTTTTGTAGCAATTCAACTTCCTCATCTCCTATTTCTCTATTAGTTTCCACATCCTTGGAAACAACATTGTTACCGATGAAATGGGTAACCTAACCCCAAAACGGGAACTCTAGCCCAAAAAGACTCAAAAACATGAAAAAACACCGCGAAAACAAAAAAAGTGTATTCCAGAACACACTTGGTTTTTTTTGAAGGTCAAATTTCAACATTTTATAAAATTGTGCTAAAAACAAAATTGTTTCTTGAAAAAAGGATTGAAAAAACACCCTCAAAACAAAACCAGTTGATGCTGGAATAACAAAAAAAAAATTGGGTCATATTTTTGACATTTTAAAAAATAGAAATAACATTTTTTCATTTTTAAAATTCAAACATTAAAAAAAACCCTAAATTTAAGAAAAAAATAAATTTAAAAAATAAAAACATTTTAAAGCTTAAAATTTAAAAATATATAGGAATAAAAAAATAAAAATAAAAACAAAATAAAAATTTTAATTCAAACATTAAAAAAAAACCTAAAATTTAAGGAAAAAAAATAAAGATTAAAATTTCAAAATATATAGAAAAAAAAATAAAAAATAAAAACAAAATAAAAATATTAAATTAAAAAAAAAACAAGTTAAAAAAAGAAAGAAATTATAAAAAATAAAATATAGAAATTAAATTTAAAAAAGAAAAAGAAAATGTTTATTAAATTAAAAAAAAAAAAAATTAAAAAAAAAAAAATTTAAAGAAATATATTAAATTTTAATAAATTTAAAACTTTAGAATAAAATAATAAAAAAAAAATAAAAACATTATTTAAATTAAAAGTAAAAAAATGAAAAATTAATTAAGGTGTGGCGTCCTCAACACCTTAGCCATTAGGGCGTTGAGAATATCGGATGAGTCTCACTTTGAGGGAGAAAAGACCCATCTCCTTGATGTTTTTTGTTCTAATGGTTATAGTAAGTCTCAAGGACTTAAAGCTTTTCTTAAAGCTGAAAGAGGTTCCTTGGTTAATAATAAAAATCCTAATCAATGGTCCTGCAATGTAAGGCCTCCTTTCATTCAGGGTACCACTGATAGGATTGCTAGAATTCTTAGGAAGCATAGGGTTTCCTCTTCCTTCAAACCCTTTAACACGATTCACAGCTCTCTTAACTTAGTTAAAGATCCTGTGAACCCTAGGGATGGAAAAGGGGTCTATCTTATTCCTTGTTCATGTGGGACACCTTACATTGGTGAAACAGGTAGGTCCATTAGCCAAAGGATATGTGAACATGCAGCTGACCTTAGACATGGCAGGTCCCGCACCTCTGCCCTAGCTGAACATGTGGAAAAAACTAACCATCATATCTGCATCGAAGAGGCTAAGGTCTTAGCCATGATTGATCATTTTCATCATCGTAAGTTAAGAGAGGCCCTTGAAATTGAAAAAAGGCCCATAAATCTCAATAGAGATGTTGGTTAGAATATAAGCAGGTGTTGGATCCCTGCCTTATATTCTAAAACGCTTTTTTTTTTTTTTTAATTTAATAATATATAATTATAATTAAATAATATTTGTATTTTGAAAAATCAATTAACAATATTAATAAAAATAAAATTTGTTATTTATAATAATAATTTTTAATTAAACGATTAATTTGAATATTCAAACTAGCCGTTTCTTTTTGTAATTAAATTTGTGAATTAATGGAACTATTTTTATTTTTATATTTTTATTATTTTTATAATTTTATTTATTATTATTATGATTAATGTTTATTTATTTATTGATTGTATTTTATTTTATTTTATTTTTATTTATTTATTTTATTTATTTATTTATTTATTTATTATTATTATTTATTTATTTATTTATTTTTAATTTTTAATTTTTAATTTTTAATTTTTTATTATTTTATTTTATTTTATTTTTTATTATTTATTTATTTTTAGTTTATTTATATTTATTTTTTTTAATTTGTTTATTTAATTTATTTATTTTATTTGATTTAAGCTAATTTAATTTAATTTAATTTTATTTTTTTCTATAGATTTTCATAAATTAATATATAATTATAATAAAATAATATTTGTATAATCAATTAATAAAAAATTAAATAATTAAACTATAAAATTGATATTAAAAAAAAATAAAAAAATAAAATATTATTTATTTTTATTTTTTATTAAGCTTTTGGTTTGAATATTCAAACTAGCCATTTTTTATTATTTTTTAATTAATAGAACTAACCGTTTTTTATTTTGTAGTCAAACTAGCTGTTTTTAACGGTTTTCTTTTCCTCTCCTACATCTATTTAAACTTAACGATTGATCTGATCTCTCACCTAGTCCTGATGATGAACCACACTGGTTGGTTCGAAACGTGTCGACTTTGTTCTTGTTAATGTGATTTTTACCGAAAGATTTCTTCTTAATTTTAAAAAATGAAAAATAAAATACAATAAAAATATTAAATTTAAAAAAATATATTATAAAAAAACAAATAAATTTTAAAAAATAAATTAAATTTAAATTATAAAAAATAAAATATATATATGAACTTAAATTAAAAATATATATATTAGATTTTATTAAATTAAAAAAAAATGTTAATATTAAAATAACAAATTAAATTTAAAAAAGAAAAATATTAAATTTTAATAAATAAATGAATAAACAAATAAATTTTGAAATAAAAAATAAATTTTGAATATAAATAGAAAAAAAAAAACATTGTTAAAATAAAAAGTTAAAAAACTTTAAAAATCAATCAAAAATGGAAAATTGAAAAAAATAAATTAAAAAATATATACTAAATAAAAAATAAAATAAAAAACAAATTAATTTTAAAATATTAAGTTTAATTAGAAAAAAAAATCTAATTTTAAATACACAATTTTAATTGAAATAAAAAAAATATAAAAATTTTATGTAATTAAAAAAATAATAATAAAAAAATTAAAAATTAAAAAAAAAATATTAAATTCAAATAAATTAAAAAAAATAAAAAATTTATTAAATTTTAAAAAATTAAATGAAAAAACTAAACATAAAATTTAATATTAATTTTTTTTTTGAAAAAATTAAAAAAAAAATCAATTAAATATAAAAAAATACAAAATTTAATAAAAATTATTAAAAATAAAAAAAAATAAAAAAAAAATGAATAAAATTAATTTAATAATTTTTTTTTTTTTAAAACAAATTAAATTTCAAATATAAAAAATATTATTATTATTATTATTTTTTTTAATTTTAATTTTTTGAATTAAAATAAAAATATTAAAAATTAAATATATATATATATATATATATATATATATATATATATATATATATATATATATATATATATATATATATATATATATATTTTTTTTTTGATCGTGGTGCCATCGCCAATCGGCCTCTCGCCCAGGTGGCGGCGGAGGTCGGTCGCTGGTCGAGTCGGGAGTTTGCATGCAGCCCCCCGATTTCGGGAATCGCCCTCCGGTGGCGGGAGGGCGATTCCGGGAATCGCCCTCCGGCGGCGAGAGGGCGATTCTCTCCCGCCTAGGTGGCGACGGAGGCCGGCCGCTGGGCGGGAGGGGGGCTGCATGCAGCCTCCTCTCCCGCCAAGCAGCCAGCCTCCGCCGCCACCTGGGCGGGAGGCCGATTGGTGGTGCCACCACGATCAAATAATTCTTCTTCTTCTTCTTCTTCTTCTTCTTCTTCTTCTTCTTCTTCTTCTTCTTCTACTTCTTCTAATTTGATTTTTTTTTCAAATTCAAAAAATTTAAAATTATTAATTTTTAATTCAATTTTTTTTTTTAAATTTAATTTGTTTTAATTTTTTTTGTTTTTTTTTTTTAAATTTTGTTTTTAAATTTAATATTTTAGATTAATTATTTTTTAAAATTTAAAATTTATTTATCAAATTTATTAAATTTTAATTTAATTTATTTATTTTTTAATCTTTTAGTTTATTTAGTTTTTCGTTTTTAAAATTTATAAATTATTTCATTTAAAAAAAAAATAGTAAATTTATGGATATTTGTTTTTTAATTATTTGCACGTGGTTTTTTTCATTTTTTTGTTTTTTAATTTTTTTTTTTTTTTTTTTTTTTTTTTTTTTTTTTTTTAATTTGTTTTTTTTGTTAATTTTGAAATTTGTATTTTTTTCTCTTATTATTATTATTTTTTTAATTTAAATTTTTAAATTTAATTTTTTCCTTTTTGTATTTTATTTTTTTTTATCTAAATTTTAATTTTGTAATTTAAATTATTTTTAAATTTTCTATTATTATTATTATTATTATTTTTTTTTTTAATTTTTTGAATTTAAAAAAAATATTAAAAATTATATATATATATATATATATATATATATATATATATATATATATATATATATATATATATATATATATATATATATATATATATATATATTTGATGGATCGTGTGCCACCGCCATTCCGGCCCCGGCCCGTGGCGCCGGGCGGCCTGTCATTGTCGGGTGGGGGGAGTTTGTGGCGTACCCCCCGATTTCGGGGAATCGCTCCGGCGGGCGGGGGGAGGGCGATCCCGGAATCACCCCCCACGGCGGGGAGGGCGATTCCGGGAATCGCCCTCCCGCTGCCGGAGGGCGATTCCCGGAATCGCCCTCCCGCCTAGGTGGCGACGGAGGCCGGCCGCTGGGCGGGAGGGGGGCTGCATGCAGCCTCCTCTCTCGCCAAGCAGCCAGCCTCCGCCGCCACCTGGGCGGGAGGCCGATTGGCGGTGCCACCACGATCAAAAATTTCTTCTTCCTCTTCTTTTTTTATTTTTTATTTGATTTTTTTTTCAAATTCAAAAAATTTAAAATTATTAATTTTTAATTCAAATTTTTTATTTTAAATTTAATTTGTTTTAATTTTTTTTGTTTTTTTTTTTTAAATTTTGTTTTTAAATTTAATATTTTAGATTAATTATTTTTTAAAATTTAAAATTTATTTATCAAATTTATTAAATTTTAATTTAATTTATTTATTTTTTAATCTTTTAGTTTATTTAGTTTTTCGTTTTTAAAATTTATAAATTATTTCATTTAAAAAAAAATAGTAAATTTATGGATATTTGTTTTTTAATTATTTGCACCTGGTTTTTTTCATTTTTTTTGTTTTTTAATGATTTTTTTTTTTTTTTTTCTTTTTAAATTTTTCTTTTCCTTTTTTTTTTTTTAAATTTGTTTTTTTTGTTAATTTTGAAATTTGTATTTTTTTCTCTTATTATTATTATTTTTTTTAATTTAATTTTTTCTTTTTTGTATTTTATTTTATTTTATCTAAATTTTAATTTTGTAATTTAAATTATTTTTAAATTTTCTATTTGATTTTTTTTTTTTTTAAATTATATGGTTTTTTTTAATAATCTAGAAAAAAATGTTTTCGATGTTTTTTTTTTTTTTTGGTTAATTTTTGTTTTTTTTCTTTAAATTATGTGTTTTTTTTTTCAAATTTTGTCATTTCTTTTGATATAATTTTCGAATATTTTTGTTTTTTTTTTAAATTTTTTATTTTTAAGAGTTAATTTTGTTTTTTTTAACATTTTTATTGGTTTTTTTATTGTTTATATATATATATATATATATATATATATATATATATATATATTATCTAAGTTTTGTGTTTTATTACCAACATGAAAATCACCGCTCTAAAAAAAAGGTTGATGCTGCATCAATACGTTTCAAAATTAGCATGAAAATCACCGCTCTAAACAAAAAAAGTTGATGCCGCATCAATACGTTTCAAAATTAGCATGAAAATCACTAATATTTTAAAACAAATATTCATACTTCATAAATAAAAATATTAGAGTGTCAAAAATGTGCACAAAAAAAAGGGGTGATTCTGCATCACCACTTTTCAAAATCGGGTGCTTTTTATGCTACCAAAAAAAAGTAGGTAACAGCGCGGTTACCTATTTCATCGGTAACAGTGTTA
>JAXQQM020091685.1:0-40603 GCA_034641835.2 Pinus albicaulis
AATGTAATCCTAGTGGGCCAAAATGTAATCCTAGCCGACCTAACAATAATAATTTAAGGGCACAATAATAATAAAATGGGGGTTACAAGGGTACAATAATAACAATAAGGGGGTTACACTAACAACAATAAGGGACTATACTAGTAATATAGGGACCTAACATGCCCCTCTCCTTCAAAAGAAGTGTTGTCCTCAACGCTTGAGTAGCTCTGGGTGCTTTTGTATAAAATTCTCATCCTCCCATGTAGAATCTTCAGTGGGTAAGTTCTTCCACTTGATGAGATACTCCGAAATTGATCGATTCCGTAGTTGTCGAGTTCTTGTTTCCGTGACCGCTTCTGGTTCCAATATGATTTTTCCTTCCTCATCAAGTTCTGGCAATATTGTTTGAACTCGAAGATTTTCACCTATAACCTTCTTTAAGCACGAAACATGGAAAACTGGATGTACTCGCGAAGAAGCAGGAAGCTCCAATTTGTATGCCATAGTACCAATCTTTTGCAACACCTTCTAAGGACCATAGTACTTTGGCGATAATTTATTATCCTTCTTAGCTTGCTTGAGGGACATTTGTTTATATGGTTGTAGCCGTAAAAATACCTAATCTCCTACATCAAAACTTCTCTCGCTGCGATGTTGATCTGCCTGTTGTTTCATTCGATTTTGTGCCAAATTCAGGTTATCCTTTAAGAGTTGGAGAACTTCTTGCTGATGCTCGACGTGATCTTCCACTGCTTGAACCTTCAAATTTTCCCTTAAAGATGATGTGATCGATGGTGGATGATATCCATAAAGTGCCATAAATGGGGTCATTTTTGCTGCAGTATGGAAGGAAGTGTTATACCACCATTCAGAGAGAGGTAACCACTTGACCCATTGTGTTTGTTTATCAGATACAAAACAACGAAGATATCCTTCCAAACATTTATTTACTATCTCAGTTTGACCATCAGATCGAGGATGATAAGATGAGCTATGAGCTAATTGAGTACCCAAACAAGAAAATAACTCCGTCCAAAAATTTCCAGTAAAAATGGGATCTCCGTCGCTCACAATAACCCTTGGGCTTCCATGTAGCTTTTGAATTCTATCCATAAATGTAGTAGCAACTGTACTTGCTTTAAATGGATGAGATAATGCACAAAAGTGTGCATACTTGGTAGGTCTATCAACTACCACCATGATGACACTCTTTCCTTCGGACTTAGGTAAACCTGTGATAAAATCCATTGAAATCTCCTCCCAATGTCGACTTGGAATGGATAAAGGTTGTAGAAGTCCCGGGGTCTTAATTGTTTCCACTTTATTCTGCTGCCAAACCAAACATTCCGCCACAAACTTTTGAATATCAGATTTAAGGCCATCCCAAAAATATTCTTTCTTCACCCTGTGGTAAGTTTTTAAAAATCCTGAGTGTCCTCCTAAAGGAGAAGTGTGCAATTCCAGAAGAATCTTTTGTTTTATTTGGGAATTATTACAAAGATATAAGCGATCTTTGTACCATAAGGAATCATTTTTCCAACTAAATGTATCAGATGTACTAGGATCTTGCTGCAACTTTTGAATGAGTGTCCATACATCTTTTTCTTTCTTCCATTCATCTCTTGCTTCGGTTATCCAATCTGGTTGGATAATAGAAATGGCACAAAGCAATGCTTCCACCTCTTCATTCTTTCTTGAGAGTGCATCTGCAACAACATTGAGCTTTCCTTTTTTGTAGATTATTTCAAAGTCATAACCCAACATCTTTGTGACCCATTTTTGCTGCTCTTCTGAAGATAGTCTTTGTTCCAAAAAGTGTTTAAGAATATCATGATCAATTTTTACCTTGAAGTGTCTTCCCATTAGGTAAGTTTTCCATTTCTTTAGTGCATGCAGTATTGCTAACATTTCCTTCTCATAAATAGGTTTCTGTAAATACTTTCCTTTGATTGGACGAATTTCAAAAGCAATGGGTCTTCCTTCCTGCATTAAAACAACACCAATTCCATTTCCTGAGGCATCACATTCCACAATAAAGGTTTTTGTGAAGTCTGGCGTAGCTAAGACCGGTGCTAGGCACATTGGCTCTTTAAGATGTTCAAAGGCCTTAGTTGCTTCAGGAGTCCATGAAAATGCATCTTTCTTCAATAATGTTGTTAGAGGTGCTGCTATTCTCCCATAATTCTTAACAAACTTTTGATAATACCCCGTTAACCCGAGAAATCCTCGCAACTGCTTTATGGTTGTGGGGACTTTCCATTCCTTAATGGCTTTAATTTTGTTAGGGTCTACTTTAACACCCCCGTGAGATACAATATGACCCAGATATTCCACCTCTTGTACTCCAAAGAAACATTTGGATATTTTTGCATATAATTGTTTCTCCTGCAATAGTTTGAGCACCCCGTCAACATGTTCAACATGATCCTTCCAAGACCTGTTGTAGATTAGTATATCATCAAAAAATACTAGCACAAATTTTCTAAGGAAGGGTTTGAAAATGGAATTCATCAACCCTTGAAATGTAGAAGGTGCATTGGTAAGGCCAAAAGGCATGACCAAAAAATTCATAATGACTCTCATGAGTTCGAAATGCTATTTTTGGAATATCTTCTGTCTTCATTCTAATTTGATGATACACTGAACGAAGATCCAACTTGGTAAAATAAATTGCTCCATGTAATTCATCCAATAATTCATCAATCACAGGAATGGGAAATTTATCTTTAATGGTGAGCTTATTGAGCTCCCTATAATCTGGACACATCTGCCATGATCCATCCTTCTTGTGTACCAATACTACAGGAGCAGAGAAAGAACTTTGACTAGGTTGAATTATACCCGCCTCTAACATTTCTGCAATCAGACGTTCAATTTCGCTCTTTTGGAAGTAAGGATATCTATAAGGCCCGATGTTTGGAGGAACACTTCCTGGAATCAAATGAATAGCATGATCATGATAACGAATAGGTGGAATTCCTTTGGGAGTTTCAAACACCTTGGAATGATTGTCCAAGACTTGTTGGAGATCTGCAGAAATAGATGATTTTGATGTCGGAACTTCTAGTGAGCATAATTGTGCAATTACGCCTCGTTGTTCTTTCTTTAGAAGCTTTGTCATGACATTAGAGCTTATTATCCTTCCTGGCTTCCCTGCAACACCTCGTAATTCAACTTCCTTTCCTTCTGAAAAAAATTTCAAGAAAAGTTCTTGAAAATTAAAAGCCACCATCCCCAAAGATTGTAACCATTGTACTCCTAGTACAATATCAGCACCTCCCATAGGAATGGAAAGCATTGGACTAGTCAATACATATTCCCCCATGGTTAGCTTGATATTATGGCATTTTCCAGAGCAATTTATAGTTCCTCCATTTGCAACCATCACTCGACATTCTGGTGCTGGGTATAGGAAACAATTTAATTCCTTGGCTACCTTATAATGAATAAAATTATGGGTGCTACCTGAATCAATCAACACTATTACCATTTTCTTCTTGATATGTTCTTCTATCTTGAGAGTTTGAGGAGTGGTAATTCCTGCCAGTGCATTACATGATATGGTCGGATTCATTTCTTCCTCTTCTAGGGTTGGTTCCCGGTGTATATCCTCTTCTTGTTCATTTTCTTCTTCCTCTTCACAATCTATGTAAAATAATTTCTTCTCAGCACACTTATGACCTTTAGTGTATTTGCTATCACAACTGTAGCAAAGCCCTTTTGCTCTTTTTTCTTCCAATTTTTGTGGTGTCAACTTGGTAGGTTGTGGAAATCTAGGCGTAGCAACACTTCCTTCTTTATAGAATTGAGTGGTAGGCTTCCTTGTCGCCATAATTTTACATTCAACTTTTCTTGCCAACCTGAATGCCTTCTCCAATGAATCAGGTTCCAGAACGTGAACTTCATGTTGTATGTTATCCTTTAAAGTGCCTATGAAGAGATCAATCCTGTGTTCCTCTGGAATATCAGTTACCCTTATATTCAATTTTTGGAAGTCCTCAATGTGCTCCCCACTAAACCCTTTTGTTTGAGATTTATCAATTGGCTAAAGAAGGTGTTGCTCTTTGTATCCTCATAATGTGCTATCATTTCCTCCGTAAAAATTGACCAGGTGACAATTTTTTTACGGGAGCAAAGCCATCGATACCATACAAATGTATTTTGTTCTAAATGTAAAGTTGCAATGCGTACCTTTTGTGTGTTTTGCACATTATGGAGATCAAAATATTGCTCCATCCGTAGTATCCATGTTACAGGATCCTTTCCATCAAACTTCCTCATATCCATTTTTGGAATATGGTGGTTCTTCCCGCAAACATTAGAGTTTATGAAATCACGATTAACATTTATTTTTTTCTCATCATGAGTTTCCTCTACTATCTTTTCACCATTAGGAAACATTTCTTGTATCAACTTTTCCAAACCTTTGATGTCTACTTTTAGATCCTTCTTCATGTTTTCCATGTTGTCTTTCATTTTTTCATCTATCTTAGCTTCCATGCCCACTTCCATGCCATCCATCTTAGCTTTCTCCAAACCATTCATCTTAGCTTCCATGCCTTTCTTCAAACCGTCCATCTTAGTTTCCACGCCTTTCTTCAAAACTTCCATTTAATTTTTTGTTGTTCTTTGCGAGAGCGAAATTTGTTGCACTTGCTCTTGTAATTTTGATATGTCATGTTGCCATTCTTCGTCTTCATGAGTCATAGTAGAGCCTTCTAAAGGCTTAATGGGTGTTGAATTCTTTTTTGGGGCCATTATTTAGAACCCAATACTGATATCTATTCTACAATATGCCCTTGGAATCAATTCAAATTGATTCTTCAAACAAGAATTATGAAATTTGGAAAACAAATACACACCTTTTTCTTTCTTTTGAGGAGCTCGATATTGAAATTGGATTATCTCTGTGATTGCGGCTCTTCAATATCTGAAATTCAGCACTAAAGTAGCCCTCTGAATTATCTTTTCAATGCCACAGGTCTGACTTGATTTGGATTCCCCAAGACAAAGTTATGTCCAATCTCCCACAATGACCTAATTATGGACTGGTTCAGTAGAGCGAACTTGTATGACTTGCCACGTGTCACTTTTTCGTCCTTCGCCTCTAAAATTGATAGCCAAAAAACTACAGTCCATTTCATTGCAACCAATTTTTACGGAACTCCAATCCGATGCTCAGAGAGAGATTTATTGAACTTTTCCCACGATCACCTCTTTGAGATGAAATTTAGGAGCCTAAAAAAGCACTACATTCCACAGATCATATCTCAAAAAATATTGCGAACCAAGCTCTGAAATTGTTTAACAAGTTTCCTCAGGATTTCATATTCGCACCCTAAAAATTTCATATTCTGAGCCTTCGTAGAAACAAAAGTATAGCGCAAATGCCACGATGACCTGTTTAGGAGCCTGAAAAAAGCCCTAACTTCCACAGATCATATCTCCAAAAATATTATGAACCAAGCTTTGAAATTTTTAGTCACGCTTCCTCAGGATTTCGGCTTTGTACCCTAAAACTTTCAGCTTTTGAAACTTCATAGAAAAAAAGTTATAGCGAAAATTCCACGATGACCTGTTTGGAGCAGCGAAACCCTAGAATCCAAAGCTCTGATACCAAATGTTGTGTAACCAGCTCCAAAAAGAGAAGAAAATAGATATCAACGCCTTAGAAATGAGCCACTTCGAGGGGGAAACCTCCAATACATTACATAAAATGAACAATTCTTGGATGATACAATTTACAAAACCTCCTTTCTATATATAGGAGTCCATGGGGCCATAATGTAATCCTAGTGGGCCACAATGTAATCCTAGCCGACCTAACAATAATAATTTAAGGGCACAATAATAACAAAATGGGGGTTACAAGGGTACAATAATAACAATAAGGGGGTTACACTACTAACAATAAGGGACTATACTAGTAATATCGGGACCTAAAATCCTAAGCTCGAAGGAAATTTCTTATGATTTGATTGGGTTTTTTAGAAAGTGGTTGGATCTCAAGCACTCTGAAAGGAAAGTTGAAAAGATGAAAATCTCTGACACATGTGAGGTCACTGGTGTATGATGTGGTAGAATTCTATGTTTGGGAAGAAGAAATATTCTTCTTAACCAACTTCATATCAACATT
The DNA here is from genome assembly GCA_034641835.2 of Pinus albicaulis. Classification (NCBI taxonomy): domain Eukaryota; kingdom Viridiplantae; phylum Streptophyta; class Pinopsida; order Pinales; family Pinaceae; genus Pinus; species Pinus albicaulis. Next base: position 6,119 of record JAXQQM020091685.1, read on the forward strand.
ATCTTGAAAAATCTTGACAAACTCCTCTTTTGTCAATGGCTTATGATAAACCTTTAGTCGATGTCCATTTACAAAGAGAAGAAAATTTTCTTCATCAATAGTTCTAATCATGACTGCTCCATTATCAAAGACTCTCTCAATCTCATAAGGACCAAGACAATGAGTTTGAAATTTCCCTTGGAAATCTTTGAACTTTGAGTGAATAAGAAGTGCCCGATATCCTACTTGGAATTTTCTCCCTTTAATGTATTTGTCATGCCATTTGGATCTCTGTTGCTGAAATAGGCTGGTCCTTTGAACTGCATCTTGTATTATTTCATCAAGCTCATTGAGTTGTTCCATTCTATGCTTTTGAGCTTCTGACAAGTCAAGTCCCAATTTGACTGCTATTTTGAAGGTTTTGATTTGGAACTCTATAGGAAACAAGACTTGTTTTCCATAAACAAGTTCATAGGGAGTATGTCCTATTGTGTTTCTCCATGTGGTACAGTAGGCCCATAAAGCTTCAGGAAGATTTTCTGACAATCCATTCTATGAAAATGTACAATCTTTGTGAGGATTGCTTCAATTACTTTATTAGTAGACTCCACTTGTTCATTTTCCTATGGATGGGATGGAGTGGACTTCCTATGCTTGATTTTGTACTATTCCATGATATTTTGCACCATTCTGGATGTAAAATGAGTTCCTTGATCTGTCACAATTTCCCTTGGGACACCAAAGCAAGTAAAAATATCCTAAAAAAGAAATGAAACTACAACATTTTCATTAGAAAAGGAAAGTGCTTTAGCTTCTACCCGTTTAGTGACATAATCAGTGCACACAAGAATATACCTCTTTTGTCTTGATGGTGGATTTCATTAGGGGAGTTTTGAGGTCTAGAATGGGCCTCCTAAGGAAATTATAAAACAATAGTGGAAATAATAAAATAATATTTGATTACATCATCAAATTTTAGAGGGAAAAAAGGAAAAACGACTTTTTCAACTAGTATTTTGAACTTATCTCCCTAAGGGTTTACTCAAATTTTGAGCGGGAAAACTTGTTGGATGCAAAATTTAATTCCTCATCCAAGGAGTACTCATGTTGCATACTTTTTATGGACTTTTCTACATGAAAAATGAGAAATACATAAAAAACGTGATTGAAATCACATTTTTTAATGTATTTCCCATTTTTCATGTAGTAGGGTCCATCAAAAGTATGCAACATGGGTAATCATTTAATGAGGAATTATATTTTGCATCCAACGCGTATTCCTGCTCGAAATTTGAGTAAACCCTTAGAGAGATAAGTTCAAAGTACGAGTTGAAAAAGTAGTTTTATTATTTTATTATTTTTTAATCTTTTTACCTTTTTACTCCAAAAATGGTGAATCATCCCCCATGGTTGACATCATCATCTTGAATCCTATTGTTTCTTATAAAGTTTGTTTTATTTGTACATTTTTATTAGGAGGCCCATTTTAGACCTCAAAATTCCCCTAATGATTGGTCCAAAAAATCTAGAGCCCATTTTTCAAAGGGTTCGATGAGTACCTATGGTTGTAAGGGAATTTCATTTGAAGGAACAAGTTTCCACGTTCTCTGATAACTGTTACATATTTTAACATATTCCTTGGCTTCCTTGAAAAGGGAAGACCAATAATATCCTAAGAGAGGGATTTTGTAGGTAGTCCTCTTGTCAGCAAAGTGTCCTCCACATGGCTCATCATGGCATGCCTTTAGTATCTCAGGTATTTCATCCTCTCATACACATCTTCTAATGATGAGATATAGACTTATCTTGTACAATTCCTCATTTACCCATGAATAAGATGCACTCATTTGAATTATCTTTCTCTTTTCTCTAGGAAACAAATATGATGGTAGTTTTCGAGTGGCTAAGTAATTAGCAATGTCTGCAAACCATGGAGATTTAGTAGGTATTGAAAAAATATATTCATCAGGAAAACAATCTTCTACTGGTGTATCATTATTATCATTTTGAATTCTAGACAAAAAGTCAGCAACTGTGTTTTTTTTTACTAGGTCGATCTAAAATGATGATATTAAATTCTTGAAATAATAGTAACCATCTTGTGATTCTGCCATTAGTGATAGATTTATTCATTAGATATCTAATTGCAGAATGATCTGTGTGAATGAAAGTTTCATATCCAGTGATGTAATGTTTGAACTTGTTAATATCATGGACAACAACTAGAAAATATTTTTCAGTAACAATATAATTTAACTCTGCCAGAGTCAAATTCTTACTTGTATAGTAGTTGACATAAGGGGTCAAGTATTTCTATCATAATACAACTCCCAGAGCTGTCTCTGAAGCATCAGTTGAGATATGAAAAGGTAATTTCCAATTTGGTCCTTTTAAGAAGGGTGCTTCAGAAATATTTTCTTCCAAAGTTTCAAATGCCTTTGGGCACTCACGGTTCTAGCTAAATTCACAATCCTTTGTGAGAAATTTGAAGAGTGGAGATGCAATTTTTGTGAAGTTTTCTATAAATATTCTATAGTATCCTGTAAAACCAAGAAAACTCCTAACATCTTTTTGAAAATTTGGGATTTCTAATTTGGAAATAACTTCAACTTTAGATGAGTCCACCTTTATTCCATTTCCTAAAATATGGTGTCCTAAAAAAATTCCTTCAGCAAACAGCATAAAACATTTTTCATAACTTAATGAGAGATTTTATTCCTTACATCTTATGAGAAATTTTTCCAAATTTTCAAGGGCTTCTTCAAAATAATTTCCATAGACTGTAAAATCCTCCATATACACTTCCACGCAGTCATGAATTAAATCAGAAAAAATACCTAATAATTCTCTTTGGAATGTTGCAGGTGCATTGCATAATCCAAAAAGAAGTACTTGGTAAGCATAAGTTCCCCATGGACAGGTAAAGGTGGTTTTGTCTTGATCTTCAGGTGCTACCTGAATTTGATTATACCCACTAAAACTGTCCAAGAATGAAAAATATTTCTTCCTTGCTAGTGTATCTAAAACTTGATCTATGAAAGGTGATGGAAAGTGCTATTTTAAAGTAGCTTTATTCAACTCCCTATAATCAATACACACTTTCCATTTTCCATTCTTTTTAGGGACAATTACTAAAGGTGAAACCCACTGACTGTTCGATATTGGATAAATAAGTTTACATTCAACAATTTTTGTAGTTCTTCCTTTACAATTTCCCTAAGATTTGAATTCTTTTTCCTTTGAGGTTGTCTGATTGGTTTAGAATTTTCCTCAATATAAATATGATGTATGCAAGTTTCAGGGTTGATTCCTTTCATGTCAGCGTATTCCCATGCATATGCAGAAGAATGTTTTTGCACTGTTTATATTATCTCTTATTTTTGAATTTCTTTTAGGTTTTTGTTTATGTTTAAAGTTTTACCTAGAAATATTTCAATTGAAGAATTACAAAATTCTTCCATAGAATATAAAGACATTTGTATGGATGATAAGTATTCAATATTACACTGTTCCTGAAAATTTTGATTATTCTCACATTGTGAAGATGATTCATGATTTTCTATTGAATTTATAATTTTAGTTTCTTCACTAATGTGCGAGATAGTAAAAATATGTTGTATGCCATTGTCATCATCCATCCATTCCTCCTTTTATACTTCTATTATGTATTTTGCTAGAGGATATAAAGTGAATTTCTTTGTTGAACTTCCATAAGAAATAAAAATATCACCAAATCTACAACTGATGAAAGCATCATCTATAGCTAACCAAGGTCTTCTAATATCAATGGATGTCCTTGTTAGTATGAATCTTAATCGCAAGCGTATGAAAAAGGCTCACTTTAGCCGCGCATAACCAACAACCCTAACAAAAAAGATTGCTGCCAATATCTTTAGATATGCAATTAGTTGACCAAGATAAATGCTGCAAAAATCTAGATCTATGCATTAAAAGACATTAAGCAGTAAATAAAAGCAAGAGTTGCTTCATGCATTAAATAGACAAGACAATATTGTTTTAAAGAATTTTTTGTATTTATGACACCTGGAAGGAGAACATAGAAAGATGTTACCAGTCCTCCTCAATGGGATGGGTTCTTGTATGTCTTCAACACTTCAGATCTAAAATACCTCTCTCTTGATGGTGTAGAAAACCCAGACAAAAAATGGAACTCAAAGGGAGCTCACAAGACAAATGGTAGCAAAATATGACAATGATGGTGGATCAAAGTGAGACCAAAAGTATAGATCCAGAGTGATCTTTAGGCAACAAAAGGTAGTGATTGAATGGAAAAACCCTTCTATTTATAACAAAATATTGAGTTAGTCTAGATATTGGTGCATGATTAAAATATTATTAACCAAATCTAGATCCAACTTTTATGGAATATTTTATTATATTTGTTGGAGGGAAAAAGAATCTGACTAGGTCAAATCCCTTTATTTGTAAATAATAAATAAATAAATGATTTATTTATTATTTTAAGGATGTGGTTAAGTAATAATCAAATAAATAATGATTTATTTAATTATTTATGAGTGATTTAGTCAAATTTAACAAGGAATATTATTTAAATAAGGTTTAAATAATCATTCATAGAAAATAATAAGATAAATAGTAATTTATCTAATTAATTTTCCTATTTTGGGTTAAATATGACCAGGAATATTAATTAAACTGTTGTTTAACTAATTGTCCCTTGAGGAAAATCAAACAAATGTGGATTTATTTTGTATTTCCTCATGGGGTTTCATGTTTAGACCATAAAAAACTTAATAAATGTGGTTTACTAAGTTATTTTTCACAGTGAAAACAATTTTACTTAGGGTAAAATTGGTCTTACATGGTGTATTTAGGTCCGTCTAATAGTAACAGGTTAGATGACCAAAAAATGGTGTAACAGATTTCCCCCTAGCGTGCGAGCGTTAGGAGCTAATCGTATGACCGAAGTACGTTGTAAGAACTCAATCAATGGACACCGAAGGGGAAGTCAGAGAGAGAGAAATATAAGGTAGACCAAAGCGCTAAAGGACTAGACCCTCAGGAGGCGAGACTTACAGGTAAGACAAGTCTCTTTTATGATTGAGTACCTATGCTATAGGTGGCGAAGGAGGCATACCTATGCCTGTTGAGACAAAGTACAAAGAATAATGTGTCCAGTAAACAAGGGACTGGACAATATAGTACATGTTGGCATAAACATGAGCCAGGTAAAAAACATGATAATGAGTCCCACATACATACTGTTCCTGGGATAACAGCCAGGATTTATACAATAATATTTGAGTAAATGAGATATAAATACAACCAATGTGCCCCTGTAAACAGGAAAGGGCTATGAAAATATGACTGAGACATGCAAACTAAAAGGTGCTGCAAGCGGCTGAGGCCGACATCGTCAAATATATGGAGCTGCATCAAAGGCTGTGATGAAGAGGTCATCCGGGCATGTGGGGGGCTACTTGAAGGGCCACCCCCTCATGAGGTTTGAAAACATCTCACACACACCTGGGAATCACCGGTATCATCTGCTGCATCACTGGACCATCAAGTATACAGATCTCGATCATGCTATAAGGAGCTGGAGCTGAGAAACAATCAAGTCAAAGGGAAATAAGGAGTCCCTTTGCCTGATCCGAGGCACCAAACAAGAGTGGAAGCTGGAACTAAGGTACACCGCCCTCTAGACCTGTCTTCTGGAATGAATGATCTGATGTTGATAGAAGGAGGTCCGCCATAGGTGAGGCAATAAGGGATCCTCAACTAAGGCATGAGATAAAATAATAGAGTGACTGGCAGACTGAAACTAGGGATGATGATGAAATGGGGGGTACTGAGTAGCAGACGAATGACTTCCCTTGTTAGAGCATAAAGGGCATGGATGACCTAGCATCGACTGACACAATATCATAAGGGATGGGGGACAGTAGGACTGAAGGACATCATGTGCTACACAAGAGAGGAACCAAGAAATGAAGGATGGAGGACTATAAAAAGATACAAAGGGACTCTGGATAGACTCCATGGATGCAATGATGACTCAACTCGGATGCTCTAAACAAGGGCTACTCGATAATGCTACCACACAGAAAAGGTCCAATGGGGACCATAAAAAAACATGAGTACAATATGGTTACTCATGACTAAAATCAACACGAGCATGGACAAGTATGGAGGTAAAGTGGTGCCCCAAGTACAAGTGTTGCAAGTGAAGAAATTTGATTTGGAGGAGAGGTGAAGTGACCCTTCTTGGAAAAAAAGTGTCTTGGTGAAGTATCAAATCACGAAAAACTAACAGATACCCATTTGAGGGCTCGGTGAGAGCTTTCCAACGGTACAAATGGTTTGTCAAAATAAGCTACGGTTTGGTCGCAGCACGTGAAAGAAAAATCAGGGGTTTCTCATTTAATAAGGCATTTTCCCTCCAAATTCACTCATTTTCAAGTGGAGCTGTGGTGAATGTAGAGAGGAGAGAAGGGCCTAAATCTTGCGGCGATTGTAGTGGACAAACCGACCGTTGGAATCGAGATCTTTCAGTTGTAGGTAAGAGGCCTAACCCTACTCTTTAATTTTAGTGGATTGAAAGTTTAGTTTAGGTCCCTAGAGCTCAGGAAAAGACCCTACTCATCTTCACGGTCGGGTCTCACTTTTTGGGGCAAAAATTGCGACCTAGGTAGCAGGTTTTGGGCAAAAAACTGCGACCTGTCCTAGGATTGGGCCTGTAAAGTGCGACCTGACGGAGAGGGGTTTTTCTGTGCTATTTTTTGGCTGAGACCTAGGTTTTTATGTTTGGATACAATATTTCCTATATGTATACTGACATATATGATGGTTTTGTGCAGAGATGGAAAAATTATGAATCAACTGGAGAGAGAGACCTGGGCACATTACGGTCGAAGATCCGAGAGGATCAGGGTGTCTGCAGTGCATTGGCTAGGTTTGGGGTTCTTAAGTTTGTGGAGAACCCTCTTATGAGAGCTGGAGAGCCCTTGTTGGCCTGAATTTTCAATTATTGGGATCCAGACCATGAGGTCTTTATAGTGCAGGGGCACTAGATCGAGTTGACGGTCCAGGATATATATTTTTTGACTCATCTCCCACCCCTTGGGATGGTCGGGAATACTCATCCAGTGTTACTGAGAGGGCATAACATTATGGAGTTTGTAGAGCACCATTTTCAACCAGGTCTCCATGTCAAGGGGACACGGATACCCATCGGGGATCTAGAGAGGTTAGAGACCCGTGCTGTGGCCACAACAGTGCTGTGGATCCTGGGCAACCAGGCACTCCACCACATCATTGGATGGTAGGTGATGCTTGTGGAGAGTGTGTTGAGTGGGACCTACTATGGGTTGGCCCAGATGATGCTCTCATCATTGAAACGACAGTTGTCACTATGCAAGCGATAATTGAACCATGATTGTGCATATGGTACAGTTTTGTGCTCGCTCTTCTTCGAGAAGATCCCGACACTTCGACCTTGCATACAACTCTAGGATGGGGGCCCGAGGGAGCCTAGGATGTGTCAGTGGGGGTGACTGCTGTGTAGAGGAGGAGGTGGGGCGGTCGGACGGGTGTTCCGACCCGAGTTTTTTGCTCATTGGGATCAGATGCCATTGTACATAGACGACTATCCCTATAGTGGGATGAGTTATCATGGGGACCCGGATTTGCCACTGCCGCCTAGTCGAGTATGGGGACCCGATGATAAGTGAAAAATTGATAATATTTTATGTGCATTGTAAGGTTTCAGAATATTGTATATGATACTGATTCTCCCACTTTTGGTTTTCATATATGGCATCGGTAAAACCAATCGGGTATATGGGACGACCTGCAGTATCAGGAATTGCTGGACCTAGTGGATTGAGAGTGCCACAAAATGAGGATGCAGCAGGCCTCCTAGAGGACATTCGTCGTAGATGTGAGAGGCTTCTGGCCTGTGTTTCAGAGCACGTCTGGAAAGACTTAAATGACCAATACATAGAACCATGTATTGGTCTACCCTTGGAGTGGCGAGGGGTCATGCGGCGCATGGCGATGACCGGACAGGGGATGCACAATCTACGAGCTGCAGGAGTAGAGCCATTGGCTCGGGATCCTCCAGATAGTGATTAGTGTGTAGGGGCAGGTGGTGCCCCCAGTTTTGAGTTTTTGTAACATGCTATGGGCATGTCATATGTATCAGAGTTGATGGACTCTAAAACATGTTATACGACACATATTATGGATATGCATCGTTTTGATGGTTTTTTTGTTATTGTCTTGTGTTAAATGCATGTGCTAAATGCCAATCTAGAATATTGTTTGCAATGCTATCTACATAGTGATTTTGTGCTCTAGGTACATGAACGAATGTAATGATTTCAAATTCACACATCAAAATCTTCACTCATAAATATCTTCTAAAAATGATAGGATTATGCACATGATATACACCATTCAATTGCATGACAAGAATCAGGGAATCTAAATGAGCATGAAGGTGGAGGATGCGATGGGAAAGGGCATCAGCTAATAAACCTCACACTGCATCATATTCGGCCTGATTATTGGTGGCAGTACCAATGCATACACTGTTCGAGAGAACAAGCCAATGTGAGGGGAAAAAATGGCCCGACCTGCCGAGGCTAGATTCCAGGAGTAGCGGCTTACACCATCGGCATAAATGATATAAGGTGTGGACGGGAGGTCCATCTGAAATGTGCCACAAGACAATAAATGGGAGGATGATGAACATTGCTGGCAACCTGAGTGCAAAGTAGAAATTGAACAAACACTGCGAGAGGGAGTGGTCTGTGTAAGATGTCTACTACTCACACACCAATGGTTAGGTGGTGTGTGGGTGCTACTGGAGGTGTAGCTTGTGCTTAGGCCACGAAAGTCACCATAGACACGGATGGTGCCATCCCGCTTATGGGCAGGAAAGATGAAGTCAGGGGTGGACAAGGCTTCCATGATTTCATCATCACAATAGCAGATGGAGTGACTAGAGGAAGGAAGACCACATGATGCGGAAAATCTACCTAACTCATCATCACGAGAAGAAAGGTTCACATGTGCATCGTCATTGGGGGTGACGGAAGAACAAGTAGATAAATGATCCACCAATGTTGAGCCTAGGGTGATTGCTAAAGGGAGGTTGAGCGAAACAAAAGGGGGAGTATTAGAGGGAGTTTCCACCGAGGGTCTCATGAATGATGATAGGTAGAGGATGGTGGCCACAGGCTCCGTCATCTCGACATCAGGAAGGGGAATGTCAATGGGAGTGGGTAAATCCTCAGGCTGGCCTGAAGCATACTGTTCAAGGATGGGAGAGGCAGACTGGTTTTGTTCAATCTCATACTCCCAAACTACCTCCAAAGTGGCACGGTAATGCGTGAGGTGGGGAAAATGGTGGGAATAATGGCCATGGAGATCACACAAGGCATAAGGTTTGTTGGTGTGAATAGCCTTAGGGTTCTTGGCTATAGTAGAGGAAGAAATAGAGGCTTCAGCGACCATAGACTTAGGGAACACAACATTAACCATGGGCTTGATACGGGGCAACTCAGGACAGGTATGGGTGGCATGACCGATGACATCACACAAAGAACAAGGATTTGGAGGTGGAGGAGGAGCAGGGTCAGTCGGGGCAACCTGGTCTTTTGATGCCCTCTTGCGATCTATGCCCTTTTTACCCGAAGCTGTCACAATAGGAGAAGGTTCCTGTTGAGGTGGCTGAGGCACTGTAGCAACGGGAGAAGTCATGGGGACCGGTTGAACCAGTGTCAAAGAAAGATAAGGTTTGGGTTGACCAGGTGGGGTAGCGGCTAGGGGATCAAGGTACCAGACGGGGATCCCCAGGGTTAGGTTAGGAAGAGATAGGGTAGCCATGACAGGTACTGAGAACACTATAGTAGGGGGAGCTAGGAACGATATCTAACTAGAGGGGTAATGGCCAGGCGGGACGACTCCGAGATGGTTAAGGCCTGGAGGAACTATTCCAGGAGGGTAGAGAGGCTCATGGATACCAGATGTAGGTGAAGGGCTAGGAGGAGGAGTTCCAAAAGGCTGAATTGAAGGGCTAGGAGTAGGCTGCAACAGACGAGGCTGTTGACTAGCCGAAGCGGGCCACTTGAGGGAAGCCTGAGACGATCGCATTATGCAAACATTTGATGAGATGGGAATAGAGAAAGGAGGAGGAAGACTAGGGAATGTACCAATCAAAGAGGAGTCTTTGTATACTCTGGGTGAGACACTGGTCAAGGGATCGACGTTTTTCTTATTGGCCACCGAAGATATGATGGACTCAGGTGAGGTCTCAGACTTCGGTTCGTAATATGTCTACTGGTCAATGGTGACTATATTTCCATCATGGGGAAATGACATCTTGCGATGGACCACAAATGGTACAACAGACATCGCATAGGTGTAGCTATGACCTAATAGAATGTTGTAATCTAAGGGGGTGTTAGTGACTTCTACGTCAACGCAAACAGTCTTGCTCGCAAGAGTAATAGGACAATTGCTGAATAGGCCAATGGGCTGGGAGGCGTGGCCATCCCATGGTCAGAGAGTGATTGTGGAAGGGGCCAACTCAAGTGATTCGAGTTGCTTCCAAACCAAAGCGGACATCACAGAGGTGGATGCCCCCTCACCAATGATCTTGACTGGGATTTGGAAGGCGACAAAAGAAGGAAGAGGAGGATGTTCTCACCGGTCAACGTTGAAGACAATCAGGAGATCATATGAAGTATATACAATGCCCATGGTAGATAGTAGAGATTTTAGTTGTGAAGGGCACGACTGGAGGAGTTCCAGCATTGAGATGGCTTTAGGAGATCGCACCAAATCATCTATTATACTATACGAATGGGAAGCTTTTCCAGAAGCAATGTTTCAACATAATTTTCCCTTAGGGATCTTGGTATGAACCTCTGCCTTAGGCTGAGGGATCTGCAAAGGACCATTAGGTGTCGAAAGAGGTGGTGTAGAACCTGAAGAAGGGGGCTCAGGGATAGACGTAGCGAGAGGCTTGTTGTACTGACGGGACTGAGTCTGAAGGTTGAGGTCTATGGTTATAGGTTGGTCAGAGTTCATCATGATAATTTGGTAATCGGAGGTACCATATGGAGGAGGTTGAGTGGCCGCCTGATCTTCAGGTGGTTGGGTAGCCACGAATCCTTACTAAGGGAAAGGATTAGTAAACACAACTTGCTGACTAGGCGCATCATTAGGAGGTATGGAAGGGGAGGTTTTCTGTCCACGCAATGTTGCTTGATTCTCCCACATCTGCCGCATCTGTGGTAATAGAGGACAATCGTGAGTGTAATGACCATAAACACCATAACAAGAAAAAGACTTATTCATGCGAACAAGCTTGTCCTGCTTGGGCTGAGTGCCTTGTTGCTGGTTAGCCGTGTTAGGTGCATTACTTTGAGGATTAGGTCCAGGTTTACCAGGGGAAGTTTGATTTTGAGTGAATTTCCTCTTCTTTTTGGAAGTAGGAGGATTAGTCGCGCCCTGATGTGCATACACTTGCCCCTGAGGGGGCGGTGGCTGCTGTTGCGGGGGTTGAGAAGGAAAGGGAGGCGGAGGTGCTAATGCTCAAGGAGCTGGAGCACCATGCAGATATGGATAATAAGGAGATTGGGTAACATTGTGGTAAACAGGAGGTTGGGAAAAAGGAGGCGGCATGCCATATCCTGGATACATGCTACCGGGAGAGGGAAAAGTGCAGGAGGTGCTGACTCGTCCTTGAGGGAAACCATAGCCCGTAGGAGGTTGAGCATATGGGTGAGAGAGAGCTCCAATGATACCGTCAACGACATGAGATGCCCCCGGTGCATTGAAAACATCGTGTCTAGTAAGATCAGGTAGAACGGTATAAACATAACCCAAATGAGCGTAGATTAGGCCATATTTTAGCACAATCTGGAGAGCGACTTCTTCGGTTTGAGGGAAATGCGATGTGACACCTTTGCCTATAGTAGGAAAAAGGTATCTAAGGAACCAGTCCATGTAGACATGGTATTCAAAGGTAGGGGCTCGACATAGGCTCTTTCTTCTCCGCCATTCCTGTACATGATCGGATAGGCGGGTCACAGACGACTGACAGAAAGAAGTCAAAAGTTTGGTACCAATGTCATAACGAAGGGGAAGCTGGAAATAAGAAAAAAAGCCTAGGCAAGAGTCACAAAGGTGGTATGAGAGGATGAGTCCTGATCAACATACCACTTTGAAGCTTCGCCAGTAAGCGTACGTTGGAACAACCGAAGTGTTGAAAATGCAGCAAGATGATGGATCTTAGTGAAATGAAGTCGCCTTCACTAAGTGGGCCCGCAGGCAAATTCTGGCGCAAAATCTATTTTTAGACATATGGAGCATGGTCCGGGGATTGCAGTATGTTATTCTTGGAGTATTGGTCATGTTGGTAAAAATAGATGGGACTCTATTTTTTGGACCTATAGGTCGATAGGTCGAAGTCTATTTTTAGACTGCCTATCCTAAAAATAGGGAAGTCAAATATTATTTACCCTTAATAATATTTGGACTATAAACTTCAGTTTACTCTCTTGGAGCACTTCAGTTCGAGCCTTGGAAGTGGCTCATGCATCTGACAGAGGAATTACACTATTCCTAGGGTTTGGTGAGCACATGCATGGTTAACTTCAGTTAGGACTTCAGTGGCAGAAGTTTGGTGGAGTTAATGAGACAGCTAGTGGAGTTGTGTTCGGTTTATTTTAGTTGAACTGGTTGAGATTAGTTTAACTAGCTAATCAACTAGTTATGAGTGGAGTGAATTAAATATTATTTAATTCATTAATTAGTAACTCATTATTCAACTCAAGAACACACTTCAGCTCACCATGAAGAAATACGGGGCCAGCGGGAGACCGTTGAAAGAGTGTGGATGAAAGGGTTGAGTTAGCTATCGTGGAAGTACATCAACAGTATGATCTTTGCACCGATGACTTGGAGTACTGCTCACGATGATCGCGCTCGCTGTCATGAGATTCGAACCTTGATCTCTTATATAGACAAAGCGTCACAAGTTAACAGAGGCAAGGCAATTAGTGGTGAGTTTTGAACCAGTAACCTGTTCAAAACTGAGCTAGTTTGTGTGTAACTTCATGAGAAAGTACCGAGTACTTGTGAGGAGTATTGTACTGAGTTTGTTACATGATTTCTCCATTATAATATACACAATAGCTGTGGGGTTTTCAGCTATAAGCTTTCCCCATACATACTGTGTTAATGTGTATGATGAATTGATGTGCTATCGCTTGTTTTATTTCCGCATGTGTGATGATCCGAGTGGAAGAGATTATGTGTTGCATATAAATTCGAATTGTATGTGATCAGGATAGTATCGGTGAATTAATCATTATTCAGCAAATTTATACATGGTATCGTAGCTATTGAAGCAGAGATTGATCATCACAGTGATTACAAACTTATTTCGGTAGACAGAGTCTGCATGCGGGCCAGGTAGCCTCCGGATTCATCTTTCTTCGGAAAGTGAAAGGTCTGGTAAACGCCCCTTGCAGTCGATCTCTGTGCTAGAAATAATTTTTTCTCACGATCTAGAGCGGTTGAGCTTGAGGTGGAATTCAAAATTTTGCAGCAGTTTTGTTTTCTTGGTGCCAGTGTTGAAAATGTCTTTCAACGGTTTGCGACTCGAATATGCTCTTGAAGGCAGTTCGAATTATGTTGCATGGAAGGATCGCATGGAGGAAGTATTAGAAGATAATGGTTTGAAGGAGTTCGTAGATACGGATGTCCAAAAGCCCACTGATCCTGCTGAAGTCGAAGCATGGCAAAAGAAGATGGCGAAGTGTCGAAGGATCCTCTTGGAGGGCGTCAAGGATCATATTGTATCCAGCCTGCATGGAAAGGCTACTCCATATTTAATGTGGAAAGCTTTGACGGATCTATTCCAGAGTAAGAGCGACCAAAGGAAGCCGGCGCTCAAAGATAAGCTCAGGAACATCAAGATGGAGAAAGGCGACAGTATCGCCAAATACCTCACGAAGTTCACTCAGTGCAGAGATGAGCTGGGAAGTGTGGGGGTGATTGTCGAAGACGAGGACATGGTCGACCTGGCTCTCCTTGGTCTTCCGAAGGCTTGGCACTCATATCAAGATAGTGTCAATGGTCGGGAGAAGCTGCCGGGATGGGAGCGCCTTTGGGCGGATCTCATGCAGGAGGAGACAAGGAGGACTACTCGAGATGGATCTTCATCAAAGGGAGCTGATGAAGAAAACTGCGCTTTGGTTGCCAAAGCAAAGAAGGGGAAGGGTAAGAAAACCTCTCATTCTGGTGCAAAGGGCAAGAAGCAGGATATGGCGAAAGTGAAGTGTTTTCACCGCCATGATCATGGACATTATGCTACCAATTGTCCAAAGAAGAAGAAGAACAAGCAAGCGGGAAGATCTGCAGATGGAGAAGCTTTGGCTTCACAGTTCGAGCTTGAATTTTCACTGATCGCATGCTTGGTTTCAAGTGTGATGGGATCGGTGTGGTTCTTGGACATCGATGCGTCATTTCATATGATGGGAGATCGGGATTTGTTCTCAGATCTGGAGGACAAAGATCTGGGTGTGCACATCGAGATGGGCGATGATGGTAGATACAGTGCGACTGGTATCGGTACCATATCCTTTCAGAGGGAGTCTGGTAAACCCTTTGTATTGAAGGATTTCATGCATGTACCTGGATTGAAGAAGAACTTGATCTCTGTGGCGATGTTGGAAGATAAGGGGTATGATGTGGTCTTCAGCGAAGGAAAAGCCTTCCTGCATAGTAAGACTACTGGAGAGACCCAGAAGATAGGGGTTCGAACCAAGAACCTTTATCAGTTGCAGGTAGTTGGCTGCGCAGCTATGGCATGCAAGGCGGGAGAAGTGGTGAGCCTGGATGATGAGGGCGAAATGTGGCATAGGAGATTGGGCCACCTTCACCATGGAGCTTTGAAGATTCTGCAACAGATTTCTACTGGGCTTCCTAAGGGCACTCTTGCGCAGTTAGATCAGTGCAAGGGGTGTACTTTAGGGAAGTATGTGAAAGCCACCTTTCACGAGAAGGATAGTCGCGCCACGACGATCCTTGAGAGAGTTCACACAGACGTGTGTGGTCCTTTCTCAGTTGCTTCGACAGCAAAGCACAAGTATTATGTGATCTTTGTTGATGATTTCTCTCGAAAGTGCCGGATCTTCTTCATGCAGAAGAAGAGCGATACATTCGCGAAGTTCTGTGAGTTTAAAGCACTGGTCGAGAAGGAGTCGGGGAAGAAGGTGATTTCTCTAAGGAGTGATAATGGTGGTGAATTCATCTCGGCTGAATTCAAGGAGTTCTGCAGCGCAGAAGGGATTCGGAGAGAGCTCATCGCACCCCATAACCCACAGTAGAACGGGGTGGCTGAGCGGAAGAACAAAACGATCGTGGGTGCTGCACGGGCGATGTTGCATGATCAGGGCCTACCCCTTCACTTGTGGGCCGAGGCATGCAATACAGCAGTGTATGTGCAGAACCGTTGTCCTCACAAGGTTCTTGGCATGAGTACACCAGAGGAGGCTTATTCTGGCAAGAGGCCCGATATTTCCCATTTGCGGATTTTCGGATCTCCTGTCTACATGCATGTGACGAAGGATGCGAGAAGGAAGCTGGATCCAACTGCTGAAGTTGGAATATTTGTGGGGTACACCGATACACCTCACAACTATCGGGTGTATGTGCCAGACAGTCGCAAGACTGTTGTGCGACGGGATATAAAATTTCAGGAGGAGAAAGCCATGCAGTGTTCGCTTGAGAGGGAGCTACACTTGCATGCAGATGAGGAGCTGTTAGTTCTTAAGGAGGAGCTTCCGGATGTGGATCAGCCACAAGAGGAGGTTCAGGAGGTGGAAGAAACCACCCAGGCAGCGCCAACCATCAGAGGGCGCATGCGCACTACAGAAGCTGAGCGACTGGCTCGGGATGCAGAGAAGGCTGTAGGACCACCTACAGCACAGCGCAGACAGAGACAGTCACCGGATCGGTACACTGGATACATGGCTCTTGTGAGTCAATGTGTTGTGACGGAGCCATCCTCTTTTGAGGAAGCTGTGGAGGAACCCGCATGGGTTGATGCGATGATCGAAGAATATGATTCGATCGTCAGGAACAGTGCATGGGAGATTGTCCCAAGACCAGTGGGGAAATCAATGGTGGGTTCGCGATGGATCTACAAAGTGAAGCAGGTAGCTGACGGGAGTGTGGAGAAGTACAAGGCAAGATTTGTCACCCGTGGCTTTTCAAAAATTGAGGGGATTGACTATGAGGAGACTTTTGCACCTGTCGCAAGGTACTCTTCCATACGGACGATCCTTGCTCTCTCAGCGCAGATGGGGTGGCACATTCATCAGATGGATGTGAAGACTGCGTTCCTCAATGGAGTTATTGAGGAGGAGGTGTACATAGAGCAGCCTGAAGGTTTCGAGATCTTCACCAGTGAGTCGCATGTGTGCCGACTCAAGAGAGCACTGTACGGGCTGAAGCAAGCACCTCGTGCTTGGTACACTCGGATAGACAGCTACTTCACCGGGCTTGGATTCTCCAAGAGTGAGGCGGATCCTAACCTGTACCAGATTGTGGTGGAGGGGAAGCTGTTGATCATTGTACTGTATGTAGATGATCTGATTTTGACTAGCGATGAGCAGTTGATACTTTCATGCAAGGAGGATCTTGCACGAGAGTTTGAGATGAAGGACTTGGGCATCCTTCATTATTTCCTGGGATTGGAGATTTGGCAGCGCAGCGGAGGACTGTTTGTTTCTCAGGGCAAGTATGCCCGGGAGATTCTGGAGAGGTTCAACATGCAAGGCTGCAAGCTTGTTGACACTCCTCTTCCGGGTGGTTGGAGGAAGGAGGATGCTACTTCAGCGGAGGTAGTGGATGCCACTGTCTATCGACAGTTGGTGGGGTCGCTTATGTATCTGGTCAATACACGACCCGATATATGCTATGCAGTTAACCAGCTTTCGCAAGCTATAGTTAAGCCTACCAAGCTCTTTTGGAAGGCAGGCAAGCATGTATTGCGCTATATTAGAGGCACATCGGGATATGGTCTATGGTACAGACAGGAGGATGGAGCGAAGCTTTCTGGCTTCACTGATGCAGATTGGGCAGGGAGCCCAACCGACCGGAAGAGCACTTCTGGAGGAGTTTTCAGCATTGGGTCGACAGCAGTTTCCTGGTACAGCAGGAAGCAGAGATCCGTGGCACTCAGTTCAGCAGAGGCCGAGTACATGGCAGCTAGCTTGGCTGCATGCGAGGCTATTTGGATGAGGAAGATCCTCGTTGGATTGTTTAGGTTGTATTTGGAGCCTACAGTGATCTACTGTGATAACTAGAGTTGCATTAAAATCTTGGCTAATCCAGTATTTCATGATAGGTCCAAACACATCGACATCAGGTACCATCATATCAGAGATTATGTTTAGCGAAGAATCATGATGCTTTCATATGTTCCCACGGAGGATCAGGATGCCGACATCCTGACGAAGGCGCTCACCAGGAGCAAGCTCGAATTCCACAGAGGCAGGATAGGGGTTGCATATAATCCATATCTTGCTGAGAGGGAGTGTTGAAAATGCAACAAGATGATGGATCTTAGTGAAATGAAGTCGCCTTCACTAAGTGGGCCCGCAGGCAAATTCTGGCGCAAAATCTATTTTTAGACTATGTCTATTTTTAGACATATGGAGCATGGTCCGGGGATTGCAGTATGTTATTCTTGGAGTATTGGTCATGTTGGTAAAAATAGATGGGACTCTATTTTTTGGACCTATAGGTTGAAGTCTATTTTTAGACTGCCTCTCCTTAAAAATAGGGAAGTCAAATATTATTTACCCTTAATAATATTTGGACTATAAACTTCAGTT
This sequence comes from Pinus albicaulis, assembly GCA_034641835.2. Taxonomy (NCBI): domain Eukaryota; kingdom Viridiplantae; phylum Streptophyta; class Pinopsida; order Pinales; family Pinaceae; genus Pinus; species Pinus albicaulis. The sequence goes on from JAXQQM020091685.1 coordinate 24,004, forward strand.
TACTCTCTTGGAGCACTTCAGTTCGAGCCTTGGAAGTGGCTCATGCATCTGACAGAGGAATTACACTATTCCTAGGGTTTGGTGAGCACATGCATGGTTGAATTCAGTTAGGACTTCAGTGGCAGAAGTTTGGTGGAGTTAATGAGACAGCTAGTGGAGTTGTGTTCTGTTTATTTTAGTTGAACTGGTTGAGATTAGTTTAACTAGCTAATCAATTAGTTATGAGTGGAGTGAATTAAATATTATTTAATTCATTACTTAGTAACTCATTATTCAACTCAAGAACACATTAGTTCACTACAGTGCATGATCAGTTCAGTGGAGACCAGTGAAAGAGGTAGATGAAAGGGTGGAGTTAGCTATCAGTGGCGACATCAGTTGTGCATGAGATTTGCACCACACTTGGAGGAATTTCCCATGATGATTGCGCTGTCAAGCCAAGGAGATTCGAACCTTGGATCTCTATATAGACAAGCCTGGATTGCGCAATAGAGGCAAGGCAATTGGCGGTGAGTTTTGAACCAGTAACCTGTTCAAAACTGAGCTAGATTGTGGGTAACTGTATGAGAAAGTACTGAGTACTTGTGAGGAGTATTGTACTGAGTTTGTTACATGATTTCTCCATTATAATATACACAATATCTGCGGGGTTTTCAGCTATAAGCTTTCCCATACATACTGTGTTAATGTGTATGATGATTTGATGTGCTATCGCTTGTTTTATTTCCGCATGTGTGATGATCTGAGTGGAAGAGATTATGTGTTGCATATAAATTCGAATTGTATGTGATCAGGATAGTCTCGGTGGATAATTAATCATTAGTCAGCAAATTTCTACATGAAGATGGATAGAGTCATCGGTAATGGAGTTAGATAAACACCACGTGTGGAAATATCGAACATGATTTGTAGGATCTTCTCCAGCAAGTCCTTCAAACTTGGGGATGTTAGAAGGGAGGTTGGTCGGCATAGCAGGCCAACTAGCGTCATGGTGTATAGGGTCATTGATCAGCTGGTTAAAATCTGGAAGAATGAGGCCTGCCATATAGGTGAGCAAGGGAGCAACCGGGGTAGTTCCTGTTGCGGTCCCATTAGTAGTATTCCCAACGTTAGGGCTGGGGCTACCACCAGCGTTAGGTCCTGAACCATACATGGTGAAGGTGATAGGGGGAGAATTGGGGGTGAAACTAGAAGGGGAACCTAATGAACCAAAAGAGGAGTTGGAGTGCGGACTCGGTGGAGGACTAACTCGAATCCTACATGGAGGAGTAAGTCTTCCTACCGAAAAATGAGGATGAAGGCCAAGAAGACTCTGGGATAAATGCCTTGGGGGCACAGTGATGAAGGCACAAGCACGACATAAAGGGAAGAGAGACCAAAAAGGGAGAGGAGGTGTAGGATCAACTGATTACAATGTCTAAACAAGGGCAGAGAGGTGCATGATCAATTTATTACAATGTTAAAGTCTTTTCTTGGCGGTGTTAACCAAACTCTTCTTCACTTAGGGTGTGTGTGTTAAGTGTGTAAATTTTAATTTTTAAACCTAGACGTTTGTAGAGAAAAAGAAAAAGTGTGCTGTATAACTATAAATAAAGCTGTAGGTAACAGTATATGAAACTGAAATAACAAAAAATAAACATCTAATTATGCATTAATCTAAACCCAAGGAGGCGGGCTTCTCAACAACTAGTCTGTAGGTGGGCAAAAATGTAGTCAAAACACACCAAAATAGATAATAGATATAAAGTCTGGAGGGACCATGATCTAAAGGTCATATCTGCTAGAAATAGGCACAGACAAACAACAAAAAATCAGAGGAAAAATTGCTGTAAATGAAGTGGCGAAAGGCTATAACCTGGAGGGAAGTAGAGGGGACCCTAGAGGAAAACCCAAAAAAAATGAAAAGAAGGTGTTTTGGATGGATAAATAGCCAATCTGAAGTGGATCTAAAGGTAAGGGATCAGATCTGAAAAATGGCTGAACACACTGAAATTTCAGACAACCTACATTAGCTAAAACTCTTCCACGAAAGGTGGAGGGTACTGAAGCCCTAGGGGGCTAGGTTCCCACTTTGTTGAGTAAAATAGAAAAATTATAGGTCCAAAACGGGCAGAGACGGAGGCCAGAAAACCCTGAACAAAGGCCTAGACAAACCTAGAAAATCTCATAAAAATTCCTGCAAAAGGTCCAGGTCGCAATTTCTGACCTGTTTTCTATAGCGGTCGCAGGTTTTGGGATGTTTTCTGCACCGTGGAGGTTCAAGTCATAGGTTTTGGCCCAAAAAGTGTGACATGCACTTCCGGCACTCTCAGGAGCAGGTTTCAAAAGAATGTTTCGTCTCAGTTGCGACTGATGACTGTCACCTGCGCAATAGGTGCGAAAACACACGGAAGTTAGAATTTTCAATGTTTTAGGGTTTTATAGGTTAAAAAAAAATCAAGAAAAGAAAAACGAGAAGCTGGAGAGAAATCCTAGGGTTTGAAACAACTGGATATGCAGGGATCTAAAAAAATACAGAGGTCATAATCGTAAACCCTTGTGGAGTTGCCAGTTGTTAGTATGAATCTTAATCGTCAACGTACGAAAAAGGCTCACTTTAGCCGCGCATAATAAACAACCCTAACACTAAATATGGATGCCAATATCTTTAGATTTGCAATTATTTGACCAAGATAAATGCTGCAAAAATCTAGATCTATGCGTTAAAAGACATTAAACAGTAAATAAAAGCAAGACTTGCTCCATGCATCCAATAGACAAGACAAGATTGTTTTAAAGAATGTTTTTTATTTATAACACTTGGGAGGAGAACATAGAAAGATATTACCAGTCCTCCTCAATGGGATGGGTTCTTGTAAGTCCTCAACACTTCAGTTTAAAATCCCTCTCTCTTGATGGTGTAGAAAACCCAGGCAAAAAATGGAACTCAAAGGGAGCTCACAAGAAAAATGGTAGAAAAATATGACAATGATGGTGGATCAAAGTGAGACCAAAAGTATAGATCCAGAGTGATCTTTAGGCAACAAAAGGTAGTGAGTGAATGGAAAAACCCTTCTATTTATAACAAAATATTGAGTTAGTCTAGATTTTGGTGCATGATTAAAATATTATTAACCAAATCTAGATCTAACTTTTATGGAATATTTTATTATATTTGTTGGAGGGAAAAAGAATTTGACTTGGGTCAAACCCCTTTATTTGTAAATAATAAATAAATAAATGATTTATTTATTATTTTAAGGACATGGTTAAGTAATAATCAAATAAACAATGATTTATTTAATTATTTATGAGTGATTTAGTCAAATTTAACAAGGAATATTATTTAAATAAGGTTTAAATAATTATTCCTAGAAAATGATAAGATAAATAATAGTTTATCTAATTAATTTTCCTGTTTTGGGTTAAATATGACTAGGAACATTAATTAAACTACTGTTTAACTAATTATTCCTCGAGGAAAATAAAAAAAATGTGGATTTATTTAATATTTCCTCATGGGGTTTCCTGTTTAGACCATAAACAACTTAATAAAGGTGGTTTACTAAGTTATTTTTCATAGTGAAAACAATTTTACTTAGGGTAAAATTGGCCTTACATGGTGAACTTAGGTCCATCTAATTGTAACAGGTTAGATGACCAAAAAATGGTGTAACAATCCTCCTAAGTTATTCTTGGGGGTTAAGATCATAAAGTCAACTAGATATTCCCAAGAATCTAAGGATACATAAATGTGTTCTAATACACCATCAGGTTTGATTACTGATCTATCTGCTAGTTGTAGTAATGTTGGTGTATATTGAAGATTTGTAAGTTTTAGTTGTTCCATAGTTTGTTTACTCATGATGTTTATGGCTGCTCCTAAGTCGATCAATGTGTTTGGGATCTCAATACCATTGATGTGTGTTTTCACAATGGGAATTCCTGGATCCAAATATTTCTGTATGGCTATTTTTCCCATCACGATATCTGAAAATTTTCCCACTAACTATATTCCTTTTACTTCCTTTTTTTTCTTTATACTCAACTCTCTTATTGATTTTGCAAGGATTGGAATTTCTTTAATGGCTTGTAATAAAGGGATTTTGATACAAACATTATTGAGCTCATCTAATATATCATAGTTAGGAAGCATGATTTGTTTTTCTACCCCTTTATCAATTTGTAATCTTTCAGGGAAAGGAGGTTTTGGTATAGATATCAAAGGTTGCTCTATGATAGGAGTTGAGTTTATTAGATTATCTTGTATTTGATTTTGAATATTTTGATTATGATGAATAGATGTATATTCTACAGAAATTTTATTTTTACTTTGAATATTTTTATCTTGATGAAGAGGAATCTCCTCATCAAAGTGATCAGGTTTTTCCTAAATAACAACAGAAGGAAACTTTTTCTCTAATATCCTACCAGATCTAAGTTGAACGTTATTAAGATCTAGTGGAGTTATCATATAAGTCTGAAAATTTTTCCCCTCCATGTTATAAATAGGTTGTGCATTTTTATTGTTTAGGCTTGGAAGTGGCTAAGCAGGTAGTTGGTTTGGCCTTTGTGGGAATGGTAATGAAAGTTGTGGATTGTGGTTTGGAAATTGAGGTTGTTGACTGGTTTGAGGAAATTTTTTGTGGTGGATAGTTCAGATAAGATTGTGGATATTGGTGATATTAAGAATATCTACCATAAGGATTTTGCATTTCTTGTGTCCAAATTTGAGGTTGAGACCAGGGTTACTGCCATGGCATTGATGAATTCCAATTATTTTGTGGGGGCTGAGTATACATTAGAGTGTCAAAACCTTGAGTTTGTGGTCCTTTCCATGGTCTTCTAGAAACAAAACAAAGAGGATCTACTTGGTGTGGGGCTATTTCCTCTTGGGAAATAGCCTTAAGACCTAGAATAGAAGGACATTTTTTTGTTTCATGATTTTTTGTACATATGACACAGGTCTCTATGATTTTTAAATCAAGAGGACATTCTCTTAAGGCATGTTTCTTTTTGCATTTAGGACAGAAGATAGATAAGGCACCACTTTAAACTCTTTTCCTATTTTTTAATTTTGGGGTATCTATTTGTTCACTAAGAATCCCTAAAATACCTGTTTTGAATTCATCAAGAGAATTTCCTATTTCAACCCTACTTACTGTTTCAACTGCAGATTTATTGAGTCTAGAGAGAATAGGATATCTTGAACTCCTCCCAATTATTGGCTTCCCTCTTGAAATATGTATGCATAATTTAGAGATGTCAGGTAATGATAGTTAAGAAATGTCTCCTTTTACCATCATGTTAAGAATATCTATCCATTCATCTCTAATGGATTTCAACATGAGATCTTTTAAAGTATCTTAATCCAAATTTTCCATCCTAGCCCTTTTTAGATTGTAACGGAATCTTTCAATTAGGTCCTCTAAGTTTTCGTCTTATCTTTGCATCATCTTAAGAACTTCATATTTCTGATTATGAGGCATTTAATAAGCCTCGTACTTTTGTAAGAATGAATTCTTCATTTATTCCCATGTCCAAATAGAATGTGTTATTAAGCCCATGAACCATTTTAATTCTACATCCTTAAGAGTTGCAGGAAACAATTTCAACTTTTGAGAATCGAGTAAGTGGTCATATGATCTACATAAAACTTCGAATTCAAACGTAAATGTTTTAGGATCTTCACTCCTTAATCCATGAAAATTGTGGAGGATGGAGGGTGAGATATTCTTCATTGTGGTAGTTTTATCCTCATCTAAGATAGGAAATCCAACAAGATTTGCTTCTTATCCATTTTTTTTTGTTTCTTCTCTTTGTTCTCCCCTTCCTCTTCCTCTACCTCATCCTCCCCCTCGTCCTCTATCTCCAATCCTAGGTCCACCTCCTCCTAGTATTAATTGGTCATCATTCAGATTGTGTACTTTTCCTTCTCCTTCTCCAGCCATTGTAGATTCTTCATAACTAATATAGGTTTCTAAATTTGGAATCATTTGTTCCTCTTCTGATTCTTCTGGTTCCTCTATCAATGGTATATTAAAGAATAATTCTTCCTCTTCTCCACTAGGGATTTCTAGCTCTTGGGATAAGAGTTGTTCTCTAGTATAGGTTAAAAATATTGCTCCTTCTGTTGGGGATCTAAGGTCTTCTTCTGCTATAACTGTTTCAGTTGATGAAGTTCGAGAGTCTCTAGGTTGAATTTATGATCTTAAAACTTCAGGAAGTCTATGTATTATTTCTAAGAATAAAATACAATTTTGAGTGGATGGTGTGGCACTACAAGGTATTGATGGATTGAGTGGTGTTGTTGGGATCAAACTTCTACCTCCAGCTACAAATATACCCCTAAAATCTCTTTCTCTACGCATGCCATTTTTTTAATGTTTTTGTTGTTTTGTTTTTTTCTTAGATTAAGAGATAAGGCTCCTAATTACACTTCCCCTGTAACGACGCTGAAATTTTTAGTCAATTTAATGTCTTCAATTGCTATCATAAATTATTGATCGGAGTTAGTAATCTTATGAAGTGCAGATGCACTATATATGCTAGAAGCATTTTCATACTTAATTCATTGTGTTGGGTTTATATGTTTTTTTTAGGATTTTGTGTTTATCTGGAATGTCTAAATGAAATTGAGAGACTAAGAACTGATTTGTGAAATGAAATCTAAATTTCACTATCAAATCTTATGATGATAATTCTACTTTAGCTTATCCACAAATAAACAATTGATTTTAAGAAAACTAGAAACAAGAGAAAACTTTAATATTTTTTGTATGTTTTTGGAGTTTTTATGTGAACGAAATTAAAAACAAGAAATCACTAAGAAGTAATCACACTTAAAAAAAAAAAAATTTTAATGACTAAAAATGAGAAGAAGGAAGAAAAGGAAATGTTTAATATTTATCTAAGAAAGAAAATTAACCTATGAACCACTCTTAAAGAAGGTATTCTAATGACTGAAAGATAAAACTTGCAATAAGGAAGAAAATGAATTTTTTATCTAAGAAATAAAATTAATCTATGAAAAACTTATATTGCATCAAAAGAAATTAATCAAGTGATAAATCTTAAGGTATATCAAATGAACCTATGCTGACAACTATGATAAATGATATCAAAACATCTATCTAAATCACTTCTAAATCTATTAAATCAAATAACAAAACATCTATCTAAATTAATTATGAATCTATTCAATTATAGACAAAACATCAATCCAAATTGTTTCTAGATCTAGCAAAGCATATATATAAACTATCTCTAAATATATTCAATTACAAAGCAAAGCATCTATCTAAATTATCTCTATGAAGCAGAGTACCTATCTGAATTAACTCTAAGCCTATTCAATTATGAATAAAAAGCATCTATCCTAATCATAACGAAATTTTGTAAATGGAAATAACAAACAATGAAGTAACAATATTAAATTTGATCATCTATACTATGGAAATTCGAAAGCTATTTGCAATGGAAATGAAAACAAAGCATAATTCTACTGTACGCAAATGAAATGCATGTTTAATCTATGAAACACAAATGTAAGAAGAGTATATCTATGCTACCAATCACAATAAGAAAACCAAATAAATAGAGCATCTATCTATGCGGAAAACACAACAAAAAGAATAAGAGATTAAACTACGAAATGACAGAAAACTAAACAACTAAACCTCTTCTGTGCAGGGGCCCTCCACAATAGAATGGTTCTGAACTTATTTGCAACTAAATTTGCATCGATGATTCCAGAAACACCTTCTCCTTTAATTGATAAAAATAGGGTTTTAATTTATGACTGTTTTACAATAAAATCGAGATTGTTTTACATTTACACAACCCGATATTTATAATAGAGTCAAATTAAATGTTTGAGGCTAACACACCTTTGGAGACTAATCGAACTATGCATAAAACTCTAAACATAAATGTAATTTTTTTTTTCTTTCACAATTTTCTACGTGGAGAGAAAATATTGAAGCTTAATCTTCTTGTTTGCTTGTTTCGGGTCTTTTCTTTGACTGACCCTTTGACCGCAATCCTAGGCACTTTCCTTCTCGATTTTGAACATGTAGATAGGATAGAATCCATGAATGGATCATTTCCCAATTTCCCACGTACTTTTCTCCTTCATTAATTTTCCGAAACCTGTTAAACCATGGTGGTGGTTGTAGAAACAAAGATTAGCTGCAGAATTTCATGAATTTTGTAGCTAAATACAAGTTTTATTCAAATAATAAGAAACATTTAAAATATGAAAAATAGATCACTAAGGTACCTTAACAGGCTGAAAATGTGCAAATAAATACTAATTAAGCTTATGGAGTTTGACAAAAAGGAGGAAAAGGTAGTGAAATGGAATTCAAAATAGAGGCAGTCTTGAGGCTAAACACCTGCCACCCCGGTGCGATGGGAACTCATTCCTATGATTCTCTCCACCACAAGTCCAACATGTCAAATGATTCGTACCATTGCCCTCATTATGCTCTTAAGAAAAGATCCAAGTCCTTTTTAAACTGCATTGAACTTCTTATAAGGTGTTACCTTCTCCTTATCACCTGCATCTTGAGGTCTTCCTCGCTTCTTAGCTCACTTTCCTTTAGTCTTCTCATTACTTTTCCAATATCTCTTAGGCTTAGACTTGTTCTTAGACTGCTCATAATATTGCTCCAAGTTCCTAATGACTTCCTCCACTAACAAAGGATCATCATACTCAATCTAACCTTTAAGTGCTAAAGGAACTCCACTAATGAACGTTTGAACCTTTATCTTCTCATCCTTGAGGTAGGGAACATACCTCAACAAATCTAGAAACTTAGTCGTGTACTCTTCATCTATCATGGAACCCATATTTAGCTCATAGAATTCCTTGGCATTTCCATAATATTATATATCATACAAGTACTTCCTGATAAAGAGTCTTTTAAACTCATGCCAACTCAACTCCTCTACCTAGATTCCTCTAACACGCGTTACATTTTACCACCAGATATTTTATTTTCCCTTGAGAATAAACATCACTATTTTGTCTTTCATATTCTCTGAATACTCATGCAATCCAAATAACTTCTTCATCCCAATTAACCATTCTTCCACATCTTTTGATTTCTTCACATGCCCATCAAAAGTAGGAGGCCCGACTTTCTTGAATTCTTCTTTAAAATACTGCTTCTCACTCCTCCTATAAAGATGCTAGCAGTAATGAAAATGATTTATCTTAGACCTGGAACTAGAATATAATCCATGAGTTTTATCCCTTATACAAGGTGTATCCAAATATATTCCACCTCTAATGGTATCATCTATGTCCAACCTGTATCCTGATCAAGAACTTCTACCAAATTCCCCATTATTCTTTTCCTCCTATCCATGACTGATCCTCAATTTTACTTCTACAAATATGTAAGGCTCTAACGGATGATTGCATTAAGCTCTACTTAATTTTCTTGAGTTTTGGAAATAATTTCTTGTGCCTCAATCAACCTTCTATTATCTACCTTACAACTTTTGATTTATGCCTTCAAACTTCTCAGAGTATCTACTATATCAGGAGAGTACCCTTCTCCTTGTTGCTCAACTAACCTATACAATTCCATTAAATTCACATCAAGCATGGAAGGGGATTTATGTGAATTGTAGTCCATTGTTCTACTATTCATCTTTGATATTGTATCTCTTGCAAACATGTCATGTTAGATAAACCGAATAGAGACATAATAAAAATCATACCTTAGTGTATTTAAGGGGAGGTTATCTCGTCTACACAATCAATCCAAATTAACATGATATAAATTCACAATAATATCAAATCATATATAAATAAGGTTATGATATCCATAATAATAACAAGCTAACATGTATACATGATAAAACTCATAAAAAAATGACATGCATGGATATAATCACATATACCTCAAGGTCCAGTGCTGCAACCTCCCTCTAATACCACCCTGTAACACCCCACCCTACATTTACACAATTTTAAAATCACTTCAGGATAAACATGAGCTAAGTGTCACCATTATATGAACCCTCTAAGTTCCAATTATGGAAGAGGGGATGACTAATCAACAACTTAAAACCATCCCTCAGGGACTACAAACAACTTAGGAGCCTGCAAACCACCCCAGGTGATCAATCCCTGAGTTGGAAATCCTTTTCACAAGAGAAAATCCCCAACTGCACCCTTGATGCACTGTGTGTGTAGTTATTAGGTTCCAACGACACCCATAATCCTGTCTGCATGTGGTTATAAACCAAAATTCCTTGTTATGTTCATGCAACCACAAGATCTATAACACTTTTTGAAGAAAGCCTCCAAACCACCGCCCAGAACTTCCTGTAGCTTTCCAGAATGATGCCAACGATGATAACAAGGCTAATATTAAAAATTTGAATAAGATGTTGCCCTACATACATAATTCAAGATAGAAATTTCATCAAACATATGATAGACATATAAGCTACATGTCATGAATGCATATCTGATCATAAATTTCTAAACTTCACTTGAAAATCACCAAGAGGGATCAATTCCCTATCTAGTGTTAGGTCCCTATATTACTAGTATAGTCCCTTATTGTTGTTAGTGTAACCCCCTTATTGTTATTATTGTACCCTTGTAACCCCCATTTTGTTATTATTGTGCCCTTAAATTATTATTGTTAGGTCGGCTAGGATTACATTGTGGCCCACTAGGATTACATTATGTCCCCATGGACTCCTATATATAGAAAGGAGGTTTTGTAAATTGTATCATCCAAGAATTGTTCATTTATGTAATGTATTGGAGGTTGCCCCCTCGAAGTGGCTCATTTCTAAGGCGTTTATATCTCATTTCTTCTATTTTTGGAGCTGGTTACACAACATTTGGTATCAGAGCTTTGGATTCTAGGGTTTCGCTGCTCCAAACAGGTCATCGTGGCATTTTCGCTATAAATTTTTTTCTACGAAGTTTCAGAAGCTGAAAGTTTTAGGGTGCGAAGAAAAAATCCCGAGGAAGCTTGTATAAAAATTTCAGAGTTTGGTTCGCAATAATTTCGGAGATATGATCTGTGGAAGTCAGGTATTTTTTCAGGCTCCTAAACAGGTCATCGTGGCATTTGCGCTATAAAGTTTTTTCTACGAAGGTTCAGAATCTGAAATTCATATGGTGTGAAGCTGAAATCCTGAGGAAATTCATCAAAAAATTTCAGAGCTTGGTTCGCAATATTTTTGGAGATATGATCTGTGGAAGGTAGTGCTTTTTCAGGCTCCTGAATTGCATCTCAAAGAGGTGATCGTGGGAAAAGTTCAATAACTCTCTCTTTGGGCATCGGATTGGAGTGCCGTAAAAATTTGTCGCAAGTACACAGACTGTAGTTTATTGGCTATCAATTTCAGAGACAAAGGATGAAACAGTGACACGTGGAAATTCGTACAAGTTCGCTCTACTGAACCAGTCCATAATTAGGTCATTGTGGGATATTGGACACAACTTTGTCTTGGAGAATCCAAATCAGGTCATACCTGTGGCATTCAAAAGAAAATTCAGAGGGCTACTATAGTGCTGAATTTCAGATATTGAAGATCTGCAATCACAGAGATAATACAATTTCAATATCGAGCTCCTCAAAGCAAGAAAAAGGTGTGTATTTTTTTCAAATTGCACAAGTCTTGTTTGAATAATCAAGTTAAATTGATCCCAAGGCATATTGTAGAATAGATATCAGTATTGGATTCTAAAATGGCCCCTAAAAAGAATTCAACACCCATTAAGCCTTCAGAAGGCTCTACTATGACTCATGAAGATGAAGAATGGCAACATGACATATCAAAATTACAAGAGCAAATTTCGCTCTCGCAAAGAACAACAAAAAATGAAATGGAAGTTTTGAAGAAAGACGTGGAAACTAAGATGGATGGTTTGAAGAAAGGCGTGGAAGCTAAGATGATTGGTTTGGAAGCTAAGATGGATGGCATGGAAGTGGGCATGGAAGCTAAGATTGATGACATGGAAGCTAAGATCGATGAGAAAATGGAAAACATCAAGAATTTTCTAAAAGCAGACATGGAAGGTTTGACAAAGTTTATACAAGAAAGGTTTCCTAATGGTGAAAAGATAGTAGAAGAACCTCATGATGAGAACAAAATAAATGTTAATTGTGATTTCATAAACTCTAACGTTGGCGGGAAGAACCACCATATTCCAAAGATGGATATGAGGAAGTTTGATGGAAAGGATCCTGTAACATGGATACTACAGATGGAGCAATATTTTGATCTCCATAACGTATAAAACACACAAAAGGTACGCATTGCAACTTTACATTTAGAACAAAATACATTTGTATGGTATCAATGGCTTTGCTCCCATAAAAAAATTGTCACTTGGTCAATTTTTACGGAGGAAATGATAGCACATTATGAGGATACAAAGAGCAACACCTTCTTTAGCCAATTGATAAATCTCAAACAAAAAGGTTTAGTGGGGCAGCACATTGAGGACTTCCAAAAATTGAATATAAGGGTAACTAATATTCCAGAGGAACACAAGATTGATCTCTTCTTAGGTACTCTAAAGGATAACATCCAACATGAAGTTCGTGTTTTGGAACCTGATTCATTGGAGAAGGCATTCAGGTTGGCAAGAAAAGTTGAATGTAAAATTATGGCGACAATGAAGCCTACCACTCAATTCTATAAAGAAGGAAGTGTTGCTACGCCTAGATTTCCACAACCTACAAGGTTGACACCACAACAATTGGAAGAAAAAAGAGCAAAAGGGCTTTGCTATAGTTGTGATAGCAAATACACCAAAGGTCATAAGTGTGCCGAAAAGAAATTATTTTACATAGATTGTGAAGAAGAAGAAGAAAATGAACAAGAAGAGGATACACACCAGGAACCAGCCATAGAAGAGGAAGAAATGAATCCGACCATATCATGTAATGCACTGGCAGGAATTACCACTCCTCAAACTCTCAAGATAGCAGGACAGATCAAGAAGAAAAGGTAATAGTGTTGATTGATTCAGGTAGCACCCATAATTTTATTCATTGTAAGGTAGCCAAGGAATTAAATTGTTTCCTATACCCAGCACCAGAATGTCAAGTGATGGTTGCGAATGGAGGAACTATAAATTGCTCGGGAAAATGCCATAATATCAAGCTAACCATGGGGGAATATGTATTGACTAGTCCAATGCTTTCCATTCCTATGGGAGGTGTTGATGTTGTACTAGGAGTACAATGGTTACAATCTTTGGGGACGGTAGCTTTTAATTTTCAAGAACTTTTCTTGAAATTTTTTTCAGAAGGAAAGGAAGTCGAATTACGAGGTATTGAAGGGAAGCTGGGAAGGATAATAAGATACAATGTCATGAAAAAGCTTCTAAATAAAGAACAACGAGCTGTAATTGCACAATTATGCTCACCAGAAGTTCCGACATCAAAATCATCTATTTCTGCAGATCTCCAACAAGTCTTGAATAATCATTCCAAGGTGTTTGAAACTCCCAAAGGACTCCCACCTATTCATGATCATGATATTGCTATTCATTTGATTCCAGGAAGTGTTCCTCCAAACATCAGGCCTTATAGATATCCTTACTTCCAAAAGAGCGAAATTGAACGTATGATTGCAGAAATGTTAGAGGCGGGTATAATTCAACCTAGTCAAAGTTCTTTCTCTGCTCCTGTAGTATTGGTACACAAGAAGGATGGATCATGGCGAATGTGTCCAGATTATAGGGAGCTCAATAAGCTCACCATTAAAGACAAATTTCTCATTCCTGTGATTGATGAATTATTGGATGAATTACATGGAGCAATTTATTTTACCAAATTGGATCTTCGTTCAGGATATCATCAAATTAGAATGAAGACTGAAGATATTCCAAAAACAGCATTTCGAACTCATGAGGGTCATTATGAATTTTTGGTCATGCCTTTTGGCCTTACCAATGCACCTTTACATTTCAAGGGTTGATGAATTCCATTTTCAAACCCTTCCTTAGAAAATTTGTGCTAGTATTTTTTGATGATATACTAATCTACAACAGGTCTTGGAAGGATCATGTTGAAAATGTTGACAGGGTGCTCAAACTATTGCAGGAGAAACAATTATATGAAAAAACATCCAAATGTTTCTTTGGAGTACAAGAGGTGGAATATCCGGGTCATATTATATCTCACGAGGGTGTTAAAGTAGACCCTAACAAAATTAAAGCCATTAAGGAATGGAAAGTCCCCACGACCATAAAGCAGTTGCGAGGATTTCTCGGGTTAACAGGGTATTATCGCAAGTTTGTTAAGAATTATGGGAGAATAGCAACATCTCTAACAACATTATTGAAGAAAGATGCATTTTCATGGACTCCTGAAGCAACTAAGGCCTTTGAACATCTTAAAGAGGCAATGTGCCTAGCACCGGTCTTAGCTACGCCAGACTTCACAAAAACCTTTAATGTGGAATGTGATGCCTCAGGAAATGGAATTGGTGCAGTTTTAATGCAGGAAGGAAGACCCATTGCTTTTGAAAGTCGTCCAATCAAAGGGAAGTATTTACAGAAACCTATTTATGAGAAGGAAATGTTAGCAATACTGCATGCACTAAAGAAATGGAGAACTTACCTAATGGGAAGACACTTCAAGGTAAAAACTGATCATGATAGTCTTAAACACTTTTTGGAACAAAGACTATCTTCCGAAGAGCAGCAAAAATGGGTCATAAAGATGTTGGGTTATGACTTTGAAATAATCTACAAAAAAGGAAAGCTTAATGTTGTTGCAAATGCACTCTCAAGAAAGAATGAAGAGGTGGAAGCATTGCTTTGTGCTATTTCTATTATCCAACCAGATTGGATAACCGAAGCAAGAGATGAATGGAAGAAGGACAAAGATGTATGGGCACTCATTCAAAAGTTGCAGCAAGATCCTAGTACATCTAATACATTTAGTTGGAAAAATGATTCCTTATGGTACAAAGATCGTTTATATCTTTGTAAGAATTCCCAACTAAAACAAAATATTCTTCTGGAATTGCACACTTCTCCTTTAGGAGGACACTCGGGATTTTTAAAAACTTACCACAGGGTGAAGAAAGATTTTTTTGGGATGGCCTTAAATCTGATATTCAAAAGTTTGTGGCGGAATGTTTGGTTTGCCAGCAGAATAAAGTGGAGACAATTAAGACCCCGTGACTTCTACAACCTTTATCCATTCCAAGTCAACGTTGGGAGGAGATTTCAATGGATTTTATCACAGGTTTACCTAAGTCCGAAGGAAAGAATGTCATCATGGTGGCAGTTGATAGACTTACCAAGTATGCACACTTTTGTGCATTATCTCATCCATTTAAAGCAAGTACAGTTGCTACTACATTTGTGGACAGAATTCAAAAGCTACATGGAAGCCCAAGGGTTATTGTGAGTAACATAGATCCCATTTTTACGGGAAATTTTTGGACGGAGTTATTTTCTTTTTTGGGTACTAAATTAGCTCATAGCTCATCTTATCATCCTCAATCTGATGGTCAAACTGAGATAGTAAATAAATGTTTGGAAGGATATCTTCGTTGTTTTGTATCTGATAAAAAAACACAATGGGTCAAGTGGTTACCTCTCGCCGAATGGTGGTATAACACTTCCTTCCATACTACAGCAAAAATGACCCCATTTATGGCACTTTATGGATATCATCCACCATCGATTACATCATATTTAAGGGAAAATTCGAAGGTTCAAGCAGTCGAAGATCACATCGAGCATCAGCAAGAAGTTCTCCAACTCTTAAAGGATAGCCTTAATTTGGCACAAAATCGAATGAAACAATAGGCAGATCAACATCGCAGCGAGAGAAGTTTTGATGTAGGAGATTGGGTATTTTTACGGCTACAACCATATAAACAAATGTCCCTCAAGCAAGCTAAGAAGGATAATAAATTATCGCCAAAGTACTATGGTCCTTACAAGGTGTTGCAAAAGATTTGTACTATGGCATACAAATTGGAGCTTCCTGCTTCTTCGCGAGTGCATCCAGTTTTCCATGTTTCATGCTTAAAGAAGGTTATAGGTGAAAATCTTCCAGTTCAAACAATATTTCCAGAACTTGATGAGGAAGGAAAAATCATATTGGAACCTGAAGCAGTCATGGAAACAAGAACTCAACAGCTACGGAATCGATCAATTTCAGAGTATCTCATCAAGTGGAAGAACTTACCCACTGAAGATTCTACATGGGAGGATGAGAATTTTATACAGAAGCACCCGTAGCTACTCAAGCGTTGAGGACAACACTTTTTTGAAGGAGAGGGGCATGTTAGGTCCCTATATTACTAGTATAGTCCCTTATTGTTGTTAGTGTAACCCCTTATTGTTATTATTTTACCCTTGTAACCCCCATATTGTTATTATTGTGCCCTTAAATTATTATTGTTAGGTCGGCTAGGATTACATTGTGGCCCCACTAGGATTACATTATGGCCCTGTGGACTCCTATATATAGAAAGGAGGTTTTGTAAATTGTATCATCCAAGAATTGATCATTCATGTAATGTATTGGAGGTTTCCCCCTCGAAGTGGCTTATTTCTAAGGCGTTTATATCTCATTTCTTCTATTTTTGGAGTTGGTTACACAAC